>APFE031635886.1:1054-34495 GCA_000404065.3 Pinus taeda | reverse complement strand
GGCATGTTGGGTCCCTATAATACTAGTGATTACCCCATTACTATTGTATTTGTACCCCTTATTAATATTGTTGTGCCCCTATTGTCTCCATATTGTTATTACTGGGCCCCATAGAATCCATCTATTATTATTTTTGTGGCTTTATATTATTATTGTTAGGTCGGCTGGGTTATATTGTGACTCCTTAGACTCCTATATATAGAGAGGAGGTTTTATCATTTCTATCATCCAAGAATTGTTCATTTATGTAATGTAAAGGAGGTTTCCCCCTCGAAGAGGCTGAATTCTAAGGCGTTGATCTATCTTTTCTATCTTTTCTTGAGCTAGTTTCATAACAGTATATTTACTAGATAAATTCAAGAAAGTAAGGCCACCTACATTTTATGGAGAGTTGAAGAAACCAGAATATGCAGAGGCATGGTTTCTTGGGATGAAGATATTCTTTGAGTTACTTGACTACACATAGAACATGAAGGCTAGGATAGCTATTTTTAGCCTCAAAAGGAAAGCAAACATCTAGTGGGAAGATGTGAAGCAGATTAGAGACATCAGGATAGAGGAGTTGAGTTGGCATGAGTTCAAGAGAATTTTTAGGAAGAAGTCCTTGTCAGAAAGGTACTATGACAGTAAATCTAAGGAGTTCTATGAGTTGTAGATGGGATCCATGATAGATGAGGAGTATAATAATAGATTCTTGGATTTATTGAGGTATGTCCCTTATCTTAAGGAGGAGAAAGTGAATATTCAGAGATTCACTAGTGGGTTGTCGGTAGCATTCAAAGACAAGATTGAGTTTGATGAGCCTAGATTGCTGGAGGAAGCAATTAGAAAGCTAAAGCATTAGTATGAACAATCGAAGTGAAAATCTGAGACTAAGAAGGATTAGAAAGGCAATGAGAAGAATAAAGGAAAATGGGATAAGAAGCGAATAAGGCATCAGGATACATGTAACAAAGAGAAGGTAGCATTTCCTAAGAAGTTCAATGCATCTAACAGAGGACATGGATTTTGATTTGTGGAGCAGAACAAAGGTGAGGGTAAGAGACAATTTCAATGTTGGATATGCGGTAAGGAGCATCTCAAGAGGGATTTCTCATCGTATCAGGGTGGTAGGCCTCAGACCTAGAGTGCATAGGAAGTGTAGACAGTTGGGGATGTTGGACAAAGCATTCCTCGGATCTATGCAACATTGGATAACAACAAAGCAACTCATCAGGCATCTATTATCGAGATGGGCGGTAAGCTATGTGATCAAGTTGTTTCTATTTTGATTAACCCTGAATCTAATATAGTTATGTTAACCCTGACCTGGTGGATAAGTGTGGTTTGAATAAATAAGTGCATGCAGAGTCTTGGTTAGTGCAGTTGTTTACATGTACTAAGAAAAGAGTTCATCCTTGGGTAAGAGATTGTGCATTTGAGTTAAATTTTATCCCTACATCAGGGCATCTGAATGTACTTCGGTTGGGATCATACAATATGCTTATGGTTATGGATTGGTTGTATCTTCACAGGACTAAGGTGGATTTTTATGACAAGGCTATTGAGTGCTTAGATGACAAGGCTATTGAGTGCTTAGATGACAATGGAGAACAGAGAATCTTGCAGGGTGAGAAAAAGGCTACATTAGTCAGAATGGTTACGACGATGCAGGAAAAGCGCAGTCATAGGAAAGGGTGCGTGTTATTTGCAATGCATATTTATAGTCATAAAGGTAAGGATGTATAGGTATTGCGTTGATACCTAATTTTACGCAATTTTGGGAGGCATTCCCCGTAGAGATTTCATAGTTCCCGCCTCACAAGGAAGTGGACTTTTCTATTGCGTTAGTACTTGGGGCAGAACCAGCATCAAAGGCACCTTACAAGATGAGCACTCCAAAGTTAGTGGAATTGAAGTTGCAGTAGAAGGAAATGCTTGACAAGGGATACTTTAGGACAAGTGTATTGCCTTGGGGTGCGTCAGTGTTGTTTGTGAAGAAGAAGGATGGTACTCTTGGGTTATGATTGATTATAGGAAATAAAATAAGGTGACCATCAAGAACATGTATATGTTGTCAAGGAATAATGACTTGTTTGATCAATTGAAGGGAGTAGCAGTATTCTCGAAGATTGATTTTAGATCAGGATATCATCAGGTATGCATAAAAGAAGAGGATATTTATAACACTGCTTTCCAGACCAAGTACGAGCATTATGAGTTTGTTGTAGTTCCTTTCGGTTTGACTAATGCTCAAACTACTTTTATGTGCTTGATGAATAGTGTATTGCATCCTTATCTAGATAATTTTGTGATTATATTCATTGATAATATATTGATATATTCTAAGAATGAGGAAGAACATTCCAAACACTTAGCAATAGTATTGAGATTGCTAAGAGAGCATCGGTTGTATGCCAATCTTAGTAAATGCAGTTTCTTTCAGAAAGAGGTACATTACTTGGGACATGTTGTTTCCAAGGAAGGCATATCAGTGGATCCGAAAATATTAGAGCTATCGTGGAATGGGTATCTCCTAGGAATTTGGATGAGGTTAGATCATTCATGGGGTTAGCAGGTTGCTACAGGAGGTTCATTAGGAAATTCTCGTAGATTGCATATCCTATCACATATTTGTAGAGAAAGGAAAAGAAATTTGAATGGATAGAGGAATGTGCAGCAAGTTTTGAGCAATTTAAATTATTATTGACTAATGCTCCTGGTCTAAATATTGTAGATCCGGATAAATAGTTTATGGTGTGTACATATGCTTGTAAGAGAGGATTTGGTGGAGTCCTAATGTAGGAGGGACAGGTGGTGTGCTATGAAATAAGGAAATTGAATGAGTATGGGCATAATTATGTGATACATGATCTTGAGTTGGGAGTGATCATTCATGCTTTGAAGATGTGGAGGCATTATCTTCTTAGTAGGCAAATCATCTTGATGAGTGATCATAGTGGATTGAGATACTTATTTGACCAACTGAATCTGAATGTCGGGTTCGCTAGGTGGTTGGCCATGATCAATGAATTTTACTTTGAGATCATGTACATTAAAGGAAAAGAGAATAGGGTTGCAGATGCTCTTAGCCTAAGAGTACAGGATGACAGGTATAGGGAGATTAGGCATAGGTTACAAAAAGGTACAGGTGAACAGGATGTGGACTATCATCTCACAGCGGATGGTTTGGTCAAATTTAGGGACAGGATCTATGTGTTGGACAACAGTGAGCTCACGAAGCTTATCTTGAGGGAATGTCATGCTAAGCCATATTCAGGTCACCTAGGATATCTGAAGACATTGACAGGGGTGAAGAAGTTTTATTATTAGTTGAATTTGAAGAGGGAAGTGGCCACGTTTGTCACTAGATTCTTGGATTGTCAACGGGTAAAAGCGGAGTGTAAGCATCCAAGTGGTTTACTACAACCAATTCTGATTCCAGAGTGGAAATGGGTGGTAATTTCCATAGATTTCATTACAAGTTTTCCAAGGACATCTAGACAACATGATTATATAATGGTTGTGGTTAACAAGTTGACTAAGGTAGTGCACTTCATTCTACTGAAGTCTACTTATTCAACTAATGATGTAGCATAGGTCTTCATCATGGATATAGTGAGGTTGCACGATGTTCTGAAGAATATTGCGTTAAATAGAGATCACAAGTTCACCTCCAAATTTTGGAAGGAATTATTTGCAAGTTTGGGTACAGAATTGGTCTTCAGCATAACTTATCATCCGCAGAAAGATGAACAGACAAAGAGGGTCAATAGGATTCTGGAGGACATGTTGAGAATGTATGTTATGCATCAATAGTAAAAGTGGGAAGAGTATCTTCCATTGGTTGAGTTTTCTTACAACAATGGTTATTAGGAGTCACTGAGGATGAGTCCATTTGAGGCACTCTATGGGCGGAATTGTAATACTCCTATCAGTTAGAGTGATCCAATGAGCATGGTATTGATAGGACCAGACATGTTGGCAGAGATGGAACAAGAAATGCAGGTTATCAAGAAGAATCTAAAGGCAACACATGACAGGTAGAAAATTTATGTAGATTAGCACATGGAATTTAAGGAGTTTTAGGTTGGGGAACATGTGTACTTTTGCATCAAGCCCAAGAAGAGATCCTTGAGGATTGGGTTCTGTGCAAAGCTAGCACCTCATTATTGCAGGCCTTTAGAGATGCTTGACAGGATTGGACCAGTGGCCTACAAACTTTCACTACCTTCAATAGTGAAAATCCATGATGCTTTCCATGTGTCATTCATTAAGAAGTATGTTAAATATGTTGATTATGTGATTGACTAGTTTGTATTACAGGTGGAACCAGAAGGAGAATTTCAGCCAAAACCTCAGTGCATTTCATAGAGAAAGATGTTCATGCTCCAGAACCGAGCAATCAAACAGGTTAAAGTGCAGTGGAAGCACTTTGGGCCTGACGAAGCTACATGGGAGATGGTTGATTAGATGTGGTCTATGTATCCTTCATTGTTTTCGGGTGGAGGCAAATGAGTTTTGGTATATGTACATATTTATATATGGTTGTCATTGTAAATACCACAAGGAGCTGTGTTATAAATCTCCAATAAGTGGTATGGTTGTCATGTTGCTATGTTTTTCATGTTGATTTGCTTTTCAGTAGGTTGTTCATTGTAAATACCGCAACGAGATAAATTATAAAGATCCATGGGTAGTATGTTGCATTTTCAGCAGCCTTGTTGTTTGTAGGTGTCACTGAACACTGAGGATAGTGTTCCCCTAAGGGGGAGGGGTTTGTAACAACCCCGAGTGAAAAACCTATGTAATAAAATTTCTAAAGGAAAATAAAACCAAGTTCAAGGGACATGTATTCCAAGATGAATGTTGGGCAAAAACATAGTGACGAGGATCACTGGTGGTTAATTAATAGCTATGAAAATTGTCAAAGGAAATGGAAAAGGCTTTGAAAAGGAATGAGGTATTTATGGGCATTTTATTTATGAAAATAATGGAAAATAAGAGAAAAGGAAGGTGAAACATCATAAGATTGCATATGAGGAAAATTGAAGGAAAATAATGGCAAATTGGAGAGCATAAAGGCCTCAATGACAAAAAGGCTTATGAGGATCAATTCACAACTTTTTTTCAGTTATATGGTGGAGCTCTCTATTTTATTCTCTATGTTCATACTCTTCCACGCTTAGAGTTTCTTGGAGCACTCTTGGAGCATTGTGGCATACTTGGGATTTGGAGCAAGAAAGCAAAGGAAAAGTAGAAAGCTTAAGGGAAAATAGGGATCAACAACTACAGTGGATTTTTCTTGTAGGTACCGAGTTGCATGTATGACTTCCTTACTAGTTTTGACATGCATGGCATATGCATGTGGTTATTTGGTTATGATCTGTCATTGGCATGAAGGATTGCCTAGATTGACAATGGTTTTTCCTAGCCTTGCCATTTCTTGGATAGCCATGGTGTTGAGGGTTTTACCTTTTGTTTTCTAGTTGGTGCTTATGTTCCTTATGGTTGTGAGTTGAGTTATTAGTTCCTGAAGCCTTAGTTGGATAAATTCTCTAGAAGCCCTGTAACAACTTGGGTTGAGTTACTAGTACTAGAAGCATTGGTTGGAAAAACAATCTGGAGCCCTTGATGGGTTGAGTTACTAGTCCTAGAAACCTTGCTTGGATAAACACTCTAGAGCCCGACGACAACTGTGGGTTGAATTACTAGTCCTGGAAGTTAGGTTGGAACAAACGCTTTGGAGCCTTGGATAGCTTGGATAGAGACGAATCTGGTGATGGTTAGTGATGTTTGACCATGAGTTAGAATCACTGGTTAATGGTTTAGGTGGTTTGTGTAATGTCCCTTAATAATAAATAATAAATAATAAAAATAATGTAGAATGGGGAGATGAATGGAAACGAGTAATAGATAAACACTAAAAAAAATGAGTGGGTAGAAGTTTCACAAATGAGTGTAAGTAATCAACAAGAGAAGCTAGGCTATCTAGGAGCATAATAGAAATATTTTGTGTCACATGGTGGAAAATGGACATAGAATAAATAAATAAATAAAAATAAAAATAAAAAATAAAATATTTCATATAAAAATGTGATAAGGATCACTATGAAGTCTAAATGAGGATGATTCTTACCAAGAAGAAAATATTTCCAATCCATGGATGAAGTTAGCTGATCACGATATTGATAAAAGTCATCTCAAGGAAATTGAATTCCTAGGATGACAATGAAAAGGAACAATGCTCTTAATTCAGAACTAGTAACAATTTAATAATACGTTTTAAAATTGAACCAAGTGAAGAAGTTTCCATTGTTGAAGCTAGTAGACATTGAATATTAGGTAATTGAGATTAGGGTAAAAATATAAATCATATCTATGAATATTCATTATGAGGAAGTGAAGGGGTGATTCCATCGAGAAGAAAATTTAACTAAAGTTATGATGAGTGAATTGATCAAAATGATTGGTAAGGGTCAAAGTGATGACCTATAAATTCAAAAGTGTCAAAGTACAAATTATTAAACTAGGAAATTATTTAACTTTTGGAAAAAGAAAGACACTATGTAAGCTAATGAGAAAACATCGATCATGAAGTGTAGGCATGAATCTTGTTGTGAATTTATAATGAGACTTTGAAATTGATTACACATAAATTAGCAAAGGAAGTGAGAATCAACTAATAAAGGGTGTACTTAAACAACTTACTAGTGTGTGTCATTAGTATTGAAATAAATTATTTTCAAACACATTGAGCATACCAAATCATTCATGGATGATAATGGTTATAGTGGTTCCAAGCATTTCAAATTATAAACTAAATATTCAACGAGTGAAAATTAAGGTTGAAGAATCCCTAGTCCAACTTGAAGATGGATGAATCTACGATAAAAGAGATCAAGTGGGAACTTGATGAGATAAGAAAATCTTCTTAAGATGAACAATGACTATTATGCAAGTGATGGATAATCACTAGGGGACAAAAAGCCTCATGTGGGTGGATTAAGCATAACATAAGATAATAAGGATGACCTCATGTATGTGTGCCATTTGGATAAGAAAAATACGTATACTGATCATGGAATTTTAACATGATATGGATGATGGTAAAAACAATAAATCTTAACGATGAATTTCACTCAAATTTCTTTGGGGAACGAAGAATATCTTACAAAAGATTAAGGATCAAGATGAGGAGGCTCATTGAAATTTAACAATGTACTTAGATGACTATACCTACGATAAAGCATAGGAAATTAATGTTGAAAAGTGATTGGTATCTTGATGAAAACATGACATGCATAATATTGATGAGACAACATAGATCCTAGATTGATGTTGAATAATATTAGTTCCTAGTTGCTCTTCAATGTTTATACAAACAATTGAAATTGATTTTTCTGATGAACCATGATAAGAATGTTTATAGTGTATTATTCTATATTTGATAAGAATTGAGATGATT
Organism: Pinus taeda; assembly: GCA_000404065.3. Taxonomy (NCBI): domain Eukaryota; kingdom Viridiplantae; phylum Streptophyta; class Pinopsida; order Pinales; family Pinaceae; genus Pinus; species Pinus taeda. The sequence continues at coordinate 27,048 of APFE031635886.1, read as the reverse complement.
CTTATATTGATGTTATTTCATGATATAATGGTATGAGGATAATGATGCACATGTGGTTCTTATAGTGATGATGATGATATGCATAGGCATTATGATGATATGTTGAGGTATATTGACATTTTAATTTACTACGTGATGATAGGTATTTAATGTTGAATACTCATGATGGATATGATATGCATAACGTGACATAGGAATTATGATGCTATAATATGAGGTTTATTGACATGTGGTTCATCTATTATGTGAATTCATGATATGTTTTCGACGCAAATATGTTGATGTTATAACTTATGATGTTATTTCATGAAGTGAAGCATGTGATAGTTGCATACAAATTTATGACATGCATGAGCATGCAGTTCATTATTATTCATAATGTTGCAATTAACAATGATGAATGTTCTCATGATGACATACAAGACTTGGCATGTGGACTACTTTCTATGATACTATGATATAGCTAACGCATTGGTTGCATGTTGAGAGGTGATGATTCACAAGACTCCACAAATGAGCCGAGAGGGCTGGTTTATTTGATGATCTCATGCGAGCTCATACACACGAGGGAGAATAAGTAACACCATATGGGCTGGGGTAAAACTCAATCAACACTACATATGCCAGTGGTTCCTTTGTCTTGTATAACTCTTAATGGATAGCCCTTGAGGGCTATGGGACCATCTTGGGGAGGCCAAGTTCCTAATATTGAAGGCTAGGTGCCTAGTATTGTATTGGGAGGTCGAAGTCTGGTGGGGGTGTAAGGACTTCGATGCTTGGGGTTGTGTGCCTTAGTGAGTTGTGGAGGGAGTGGGCCAACCTTGCGAGATTTCCGGTGACATTGAGCACTATATCGGATGTCTGCCCTGGGGCAGATGAGGTCTGAGTCAGGCGCGAGCCTTGGACTAGGATACAAACCAAGGAGGCTTATGCCTGATTCCAAAAGAGAGAAAAAGGACAGGGATTCCTTGGGATTTCCCGGGCGTTGTGAAACTTTCGATGCCTGCTGGTTATACTAGTTCAACAGAGGGTGTCGGGATTGTTACATGAAGTAATAAATAACAAAATAAATGTAATGCACCTTAATAATAAAAAATAATATAATATTAAATAATAATAAACAATAAATAATAAATAGTAATAGTAAATAAATAATAAATAATAATAAATAATTTAATTACATGCTCTAAATAAATATAAACAAAAATAAACAGAAAAATAGTAAAAATCAGTAAAGCTATCAAAAAGTAAAAACAAAAGAATAAAAACAAGAAAGCAGTAAAGTTGCATGTTGACACATGGAGTGTGTGCATGTGGTTCCCCTTCCAATGTTTGCTCTATTTAATAGATGGGGAGGAAGATGAGAGGTATTCCATCATCCATTCTCTTGGGATAATAGTGAGACAAAGGATTTCCTAGCAGTAGTACGCTGATTGAGGGCTCGGGGGTGGCCAATTGTAGCAAGATTTTGTGCAATTGAGCCTATGGTTGGGTGGAGAGTCGTCCCCAAGACTTTGTTGCAGTTAGCAGAATTCAACTAGCATTCCCCAGGTAAGTTGTCTCTATTCATATCTTTTGAAATTTAATGTTAATTAGTTGATAAATTACGTGTTGATTATAAATCGCATGATTAATCTAATTAATTACATGTTTTTATTTCGAGGCTGTTACAGTTTGGCCTCTAGAAGCCCTAGTTTGGTTTCTTGGTTTACTCCATGAGATCCCATATTCATACTTGGAATATGGCGCAGGGATAATTGGTTGAAAGAAAGATTTGGTTCAGACCAATCTATGGTCAGGTGGTACATGGAAGTCCCTGACTTGGTTGGATTTGAATATGTTAATAAGAGTTATTTTCCTCTTGTGTAATATGTGTAAATGTACTTGTTATTATGTGGCTATGATGGTTGTTCTATTATTGTTGTTTATTTGGTTATATGTCGGTTGCAGGCATGGTTTTATGATAGTCTTGAGTTATGGCTATCATCATGTTTTGGTTAGTAGATGAAATGTTAATGAATGAATGACCTAGTAGATGATAATGCAGATATTATGAGAGGGCACCAGGCCTTATTGACGATTCTCGGATAAGAATGAGACCCCTATATTCAGATATGTAATTATGACATGTAGATTACATGTGCATGATGTGTTTGATGAAATGTTTGTCATGAATAGGCCTGGTCAGGTAAAGTTCTTGTCTAATTTTGTGTGAAAGGGTTTTTCCTAGTGTCATTCATTGTTCTGGAAAGTTTCATGGAGTTTTGGGCAATGGTCTGGAGACTAGCCTGAAAAAGTAGCTTAAATATCGTAATCGTTGGCACAGAACTGGGTGAGAAAGTTTGCAGTTGCATGGAGGCCTTGTTGTGGGAGTGACTGGAGGGTTACAGTCACATGGAAGAATTTTAATGGGAGTGACTGGGGATTTATTTCAGTCAAAAAGCAAGTTAACTAAGGGGTTGGTCATGTGGAGTGGTTGATTAGCCCCTACGGGTCCTGTAGCTCCTAAGGAAGGTCTGTTTGGTTTTGGTTTGTCAATTCCACTTCCTTAACTATAATTTGGGAGTTGAATCATATCATAGTAACTCTTTGTCACATATTTACCCCAGTGGACCAGTTAGCTTGGGTAAATGTCGGAGGAGGGCGTTACAGACTACATAAAATATTCATATTCAAGCACCCAAGAGTCAGTGACTACATACAGCCAAACTACAATTCCTTCTCCATAACTTAAAAGAACTTCAACAAATGTCCTTGAATATTACTCTTTTGGATTTGCTACTAGTTCTCCTATTGGAAGCTAGTCATGCCCCACTTTCTATACTAGCACTTCTTCTGACTCAAAAATCTAGATAAAGCACATTCAACCACCAACTTGTCTCTAGTACTATTTATCACCAAAGAATAGATATTCACAAAAAATATAGATCATACAAATATGATAAACAATTTCATATTGGTCAATTTATTAAAATCATCAAAAGTACATCTCAATATGCCTTCTAAGAGGATTAAGAATAAATTTATTAGGAAAACTCTGAGCACAAATAGGAGGATGCTCAAAAGGACATGTCTCAGAATAGGATTTACTCTATGTTCTAGACCAATGATGACTTAAACTTGGACTCCATATATTTAGACTCCTCACATCTTCTCTCTCCTAGCCAATTATCAAAATGAAGGAGTCCTCTCTTTTATAAATTGGCTAGAAAGTGTCTAGTAGTGACTAACTAACTAGTGTTGATAAACTGAATAAATTTTTTCTTATACCTAGAGAATAAATGGATCACTAAATGGGGGTGGATGGGGACAACCGTCATTATCTTGTGCCTACACAAAAGAGCCTTTCAACAAATGGGGACCCCAATTGGTATGTACTTTGCCTCAAACATTTGTTCAACAATTGGTTAGCAAGCTACATAGTGCTATTAAAGTGGTGCATAATGCATGATGTTTTATTGATTAAAATAATTACAAAGCATCAGGGAGGTAGGAGTGGGAGGGGTTCTCTTTCACGTCGAGGAAGCAAGGGAGATTAAATTTGATTGGGGCCTAGGGGAGGCATCCAACAACCAGGCATACTATTTATCATTATGGAAAGGGTTGGATTTAGCTCGCACCTCAGGAATTCATCACTTACGGGTTTATGGTGACTCAATGATAGTTATAACTTAGGCAAGTAAATCTAAGGGAAACCTTGAGCAAAGCATATCTCCAATGTTGCATAGGATAAAAATTCTCCTAGACAAATTTGAAAGGGTTGAACTCTATCATATTAAGTGAGATCTAAATTCAGAGGCAGAGTCCTTAGAAAACCAAGGTGTGCATCTTGGGCAAGTTTAGTTAAGAATATACGAGGGGATATTACCTATCAACAAATCCCATGACTGGAAATTGCAAGCAATACAGTTGTAATACATCTATTATAGAAAAACTCCAAGAGTAGAGGCAATATAATTTGATCAGAATTGATTTTATAATCATTGAGTTGATGGATATTATACCAAACATCCTCGCACAATGGTGGAGTATGAAAAACATTGGTAATTGTAACAACGAGTGCTTGCGATACTTGTCCATCATGCAACTCCAAACAACAGACAAGTGGAGGCAAATATCAACAAAATGCAAAGGATTTAAATTGAACTGGGTGAATGCCAAGCTTAAGGGAATTAATCCAAGCATGTTTCTTTCTTGGAGATCTCAAGCAGTTACAGAAATCATCCTAGGTGCAATGTAAATGGATTTTCTCACTTGCCTCCATCTTGGGAAGGGCCGAAACAATAAAGGAGAAGTGAGAGAGCCAGGGCGAGTAGGTAGATGTAATGGAAAGTATAAAGAGAGGGTTAATAAGTTAAGGAATTCAAAACTAAGGAGTCGAGGGATTTTTCTTTGCAAAGCAAGAACAATAGAGCAAAAGGTGTCTGCAATGGAAAATACTAAATACCTTGGGGAGTTATATGGTGAAGGAACTCAACATGAAGGAGAAATGGACTAGGTAGTAAACCTTTTAGTTCTCTTGGCAAGGATGATATTGGAGGAAATGCAAGCACATACCAATTTAACCTACTAGAAAATCAGACTTCTGTAAAAAAAGATTGACAAGCTTTAATTGGCAGTTGAGAAGTTGACATCCCAAGTGAAAAGAGTAGTAGCGGTAGCCTGTGGACTAGTGTCAGACGTTCATACCAACAAGCCAAAGAAGAATGTGTAGAATAGTCAAAACCCATTAGCGCAAAATAGGGACCCTCTCGTTGGGAGCACCAATTTCGAAGAGCCACCCTTGCCTCAACTAACAAAATGAAGAAGAAGCTCAGGTTAATGATGAAAATGTGAATATGTAGTTTTTTTAATAAATCCAATAATAGAGGATGTTTTGCAAGTATGTAGAGATTTTAGATGTTTTTTGGAAATTGTATGAGCATAAATTGTATAGGGGAGATGAACTAGGAACAATTTTAAGATGTAATAGTCGCCAGAAAAAACTTTTTGAAATGAGTAAATGAAGCATGGATATAATTTGTAACAGGTTTTGGCCTGCACTCCAGAGTTTTACATAATAGCAAATGATACTTGTCCCTTTACAGAAATAATAATAATAATAATTGCAAAGTGTAGCATGTGGCCCATGATGCATCTTGCGAAATATGTGTAAGAGAAATCATTGATCTTTGGTCGCATCTAATGGATATCCATCATAAGGATTCTATGGACGATCGATGTGCCATCTCAAATAGAGATCTGGTGGATAAGGAGATTCTTCTACTAGCAAATTCATTTGTGAAATTGTTAGTAGAACTAAAAAACATTTATAGAAAGGTAAATCCACCATACTTGATGGGACTTATGTTCTTGAATTATAGATCTACCAAAGAAGATAGATTTCAATTTCCAATGTCCAATATCTAAATCTTCATATAAATGCAAGTTAACATAAGTAAATTTTCGAAAGAAATCATATTGAAAATTTTGGTTGACGTGTTTCGAACCAACCAGTGTGGTTCATCTTCAGGACAAGATGAAGAAACAAATCTAGGTAGAAGGTTAAATAGGAAGACAGGCCATCCTAATGGCTAGAAGAAAATGGCTATATTCGATTAGGGGAGGAAAAGGGAAAAGTATATTGTTTAAATAATAATTTTTTTAAGTAATTAATTAATTAATTAATTTATCTAAACGGCTATATTAGACATAGGGGAGGAAAGGGAAATATTTAAATTGTTTAAATAATATTTCTTATTACTTAATAATATTTATTTATCTTCTATCTTTTTTTATTTATTTTATTATTATTATTATTTATTATTATTATTTTTTATTTTTTATCACTAGATCTGACTTGGAAAAAAATTATACAAAGATTATAACAGATTTTTAATTTGGGGATAAAGTAGGAATAAATAATTCTTAAAATAATAATAATAATAAATATTGATAATGAATAAATAAATGATAATACTAATAAAATAAATAGAGAGGGTATTTCTCTCTACCTAATGAAAAATAAATAAAAAAGAATGAAAAAAAGGGATTAGTACATAAAACAAACAAGAAATGAGACAAAAAGCTCAGACAATGACAAATAAAAACTAAGAAGAGAGGGCGGGAATCCAACAGCTACTAATTTTCCAGTCGTTGTCCCTATTAATATTACTGGAAGACCTCTCAATTTCAATGGCTTCCCTAAACTTGCAGTGATGAAAATGAGAAATCTTTGCAATAACCCTAGCCTCCTCAATGCATATATGATGCTTGGTCTTCTCTGCATGTTCCACCAAAGCTGAAAATTTTGTCCTCCCGTGCTTGATATCAACAGCGTGTTCCTTAATCCTCTTGTCAATAGATCGACCCATTTTGCCAATGTATGAGATTCCACAAGAACAAGGGATGCTATAAACACCTTTCGTATCCATAGGGTTCATATGTTCTTTAACGGGTTTTAGGAAACTTATGATGGTGTTGAGTGGTCTAAAGGTTGAGGGAACATTATGCTTCTTCAGGATCCTCGCAATCTTGTATGTCGTCCCTTGGATGAAGGGGAGGTGAACTCCTGAACAATGATCAATGGTGTTTATCTTAACCTTATGACCCTTACTCACTTTGAGGAAAGATTTAACACCTTGCTGCCTACTATAACCATTTTGGGCAAAGACATTAAGGATATGGGAATTTTCTTTAGAAAGGTGGTCTTCATCAGAAATCCTTAGAGCACAAGTGGCTAACATGCTGAAAACACCTATCTTCTAAGTAGGAAAATGATGGGAACTCGCATGAAGATATTGCTCAGTATGAGTCTTTTTTCGATAGACCTGATGAGAGAAAGATCCATCAACTTTCCTTGAAATGAGGATATCAAGGAAAGGAAGGCAACCCTCAACTTCTCGCTCCATGGTAAACTTTATGGATTTAGACTGATTATTAAGATGCTCGAAAAATCGATCTAACTTATCAGGCCCATGCTTCCATATGGTGCAGGTGTCATAAACAAATCTTTTCCAAAGTTTAGGTTTAAAAGAAACTGAGGATAACGCCTTGGATTCAAAATATTTCATGAATAGGTTAGCAACAATAGGGGATAAGGGGGAACCCATGGCTACCCCACAGGTTTGTTCATAGAACTCACTTTCAAAATAGAAAAAAGTAGAAGTGAGGCAGATCTCAACTAATTTAGTAGTGTCGGGATCAATAAGGTGAAAGATAACATTAAGGGCTTCCTTAACGAGGATGTTAGTGTACAGAGAAATAACATCGAAACCGACAAGACTGTCACCCGGATCAAATTTTAACTCATTAACAAATGATGTAGAGTCTTTGACAAAGGACTTCGTCCACCCCCCCAGGGGCTTAAGCTTCGTGGCTAAATATTTAGCTAAAAGACAAGTAGGCCCACCTATGGTGTTGAAAATTGGTCTAAGGGGGACCCCCTCTTTGTGGATTTTATGAAGCCCATAGGTCCTGGGAGTGATAGGGTTACTCTCAATAAGCTTATGGATAAAGGAGCCAACAATGCTACTGGATTTAATAGCAAGAACGATCGTCCTAGAAATATTTTTCAAGGGATTCTTGTCAAGCTTTCTGTAGCTTCCGTTGTTGATCAGGTGATCCAACATCTTCTAACGATAATCTTCCTTATCAAGGATGACAGCAACCCCACCATTGTCCGCTTTTTAAACGACGATGTCTTGGTTCCTATTCAGGGACTTTAGGGCTTCGAACTCATCCTTGTTGATGTTATTCTTAGGGGCTTTGCTTTCCTAAGAATAATAGCATGGTCTTGCCAAATAATATTTTTATTATTATCTGGTAAGCCCTTTATCCCAAATTCGATGTCACACATAATATCTGCCACCAAAACTTTCTTGGGAGCAAGGGTAAAATTTAATCCCTTCTCCAAAAATTTAAAGATCGGAGGAGGAAAAGAAAAACTCGATCAATTAAGTACTTTATTAATAGGATGATTAATAATAATAATAATAATATTATTATTATTATCTTGGTCATCTTTATTATTATTTATATAACTAAGTCCTCCCTTATTATTATTATTATAGCTAGATTTAAAAAATTCTTTACTATGACTTTTAGAACTCGATCTAATATTATTATTATCACTATTTATAATATCTTCTCTACTATTATCTAAAAAGCTAAAGTTGTTATAATTATTATTATTATAGTAATTCTTTACTATTATTTTTAAAACTGGATCTAATATTATTATTATCACTATTTATTTTATCTTCTTTGTTGTTGTTGTTGTTGTTGTTACTACATATGACATTATTATTATTATTATTACAGACTTCGATATTGAAACAATTATTATATTTGTTAATATAGTTGGGAGAAGAAAGGGATATCAGACTCGAAGTAGAAGAACCCAAGGGAGTCAAAAGAACTAGAGGAAGGTCAGATAAGGTAAGACCAGACCTATGACCTTGGCCATGGGAGGGAACGAGAGTGGATGAACTCAATGAAAGGTCAACATTGAAGTAAACCTTGCTAGCAGAATGGTTCACGGGATCAGGTTGAGATGAAGGGAGAGAAGGCGCGTCACAGGGGTTCACGGAATAAGGATGAGATGAAGGGCGAGAATTCTTGTTGGAGAGGGGCAGATAGGACGAGCAAGGTGGTGGGTTGGAAGTGCTACCGACTACAGAGGGTATAAAATCGATAGGATCAGGTTCGATGGAGGAGAAATAAAGGACAGGAAAAGTCAGTCTATGAAACATTGATAGGACAAGGCTCAAGGTTGGAAGCTGAAATGTGATGGGAATAAATATCAACAGAGGCCATCGGACTGGACTTTCAAGGGAGTCGAAGGGGAGAGAAACATAATGGGGATGCTCGAGAATGCAAGTTATATTCTTAAAATTCAATGTCAAATATGCACGACAAATTCAAGTATTGTACTATAAGCATTTCATTCTAGAAATGTGTAGTGAAATGGATGTGGCTAGCTGGTAGTGAACTATCTCTTAAGCATAGTATTTCGATAAATATAACTAACCAAGGTGACTAGCTATTTTGTACCATAGTAAATCATTCCATAGTGACCCATACATATCTTTTATGTTTGATAAGTTCTATAATATGGAAATAATCAGTGAAGCTCACATTGGATCAAAGCAACATAGATAAATTGCCACTCAAACGAGCGATGAGCTAGCTAATAAGGAAGTGTGACAGGTGCTTGTCTTGTGCCCGCCCCTTAGGGGTTTTGGGGGGGAAGGTGGCACAAGATAATTCACATAATCTCCCCTACAGCCCAAATCACCCCCTGCCACCCCACCCCCCTGGATCCTTGGCCTCCCTACCACCTCTCACCCTACCTCCCTCCGTGATTTCCCATTAAAGGAGAAAATTACACTTCTTTAACAATCAGGTTTGAGGTGAGGAAAAGGGAGAGGGGTCCCAAGGGGAAGAGTGGTGGGATTGGGGTGAGGGGATTAGTTGGGGTGTGGGGATAATTCCAAGAATTCCCTTCGTACACAACCCCCAATCCTACCAACCCTGTGTTTTTTTGTTTCCAATTTTTTGATTTGTGTTCTCTTTTCCTCCCGAAAGAACCAAAAGAGGAAGCAGATATAGCTAAATAAATCACATCTGTAGCAAAATAATCTAAGAAAGATAAATCGCAGGTGTTGGGAACAGGTCCCCTAGGGTCAATTTTGGGGTTAAAAGCCCAAGTTTTGGAAGGTTGTTTATGTTGAAGATCTATAGATCCGCATCAACCAGCGGACGAGAGTCACTTCAGCCAAATTGCAGCAGGGTGTGCATCATACACGACTATAAGCCTCTTGGAATTCGATATGAGAAACACTGTGGCGAGTTATGGAGCTTGCAGATCACTGTAGAGCACATCTAAAGTGTGAAAATATCCATCGTATGCTTTCATAAATTTGATTCATCCATTGACTGAGGAGGATCCACCATAAAGGAGGAGGGCTCAATTATTAAATCTCGACGCACCCACAAGCCTTCTTTTGTGTAGCTGGGAGGCCTATAACCATACTCTTAAGCCTTTCTTCCAATGGTTGCGGCTTGAACTAGGAGAAACCTTCTCTGCTCAAATCAGAACTTGTCAAAACTTCTTCAACAACATCATATGGTTATTTATGTCTAGAAATCTTGCTTCAAATATTAAGAGTCACATGCAAATAATAATAGGTGTTGGGATCTTATGGATGTTTTCTCTCTCTATATGGGAAGCCACTTCAATCAACATTAATCAAGGCATCAACTTGCCTATTATAATATTGTTATGCGTCAACAAAATTTTTATATCATGGAGTCAAACTATATCAGGTTCTAAAATATATATTCATCTTAGTCATAACAAATCATCATCAACTACTTTATTGTCACATAGGGACATTCCATCAAATATTCATCAAAGGTTAATGTCATATAATTAGGGAAACTAACAAGTGTATCTATGAGAATTATAATCACAACATCACTTCTTTATCATATTACTCAACCATCAAGATAGGGCATCCAGTTTTATCACATGTCAAAATTACTAAACTTATCAAAACCTAACCAACGTCAACAAGAAGATCTTGAATATCAATCTTATTGTTACAATTTTATCATCAAAGTTACCATGCTTGTCACAAGCATTATCAATAGTATCAAGTTTCCATATATCAAAATCAATGTATCTAACCTGCTTTAGGAAATCCATCATGTCTAAAATCTAAAATACTTTCCAAATATCAAGAACACCAATATATCACATGTGCTAGAAATCAAACTTACTTTCATATGCATGTATGAGTCACTTATGAAGGTGATATTCTCGACATACCTTAGGGGTTAACTTTCCATCCAATCTTGTAGATAAATCAATATATTATACATACATTATAGTATTCATATACACGTGCAACTTGTAACACTTATTTGTCATTGATAGTTGTAGTACTTGCTCTCTTTTCATGCACCTTAGATAATCCTCAAAAATGATTTGCTTATCACATCTCATCTAGAGGTTAGAAGTATTCAAATACTCAAATATTCATGCAAGAAGTATAAAACAATAAGTCAAAACAAGAATAGTGTCACAAAGAAATAACATAATATAAAAGGCACTTATCTTTGACAAAAAGTGATCATCTCCCTCTTGAACCAACCTCCAAGAGTTGGTATTGTCAATTATCCACATAATGATGTTGCCTTCAATATTTCCATCGACTTTATCAACAACCAAGCTTAATTGAGGCTATCCCATATAGGGTTACATTAAACCTATATTTCTTCTTGAACAACTTCTCATTGATCATTCTAACGTTTCAAGATTTCAAAACTCAATCCTTTGTCATATTCCAGGGTTTCTTTCAAACCCTAAATCCATCAAACCCTAATAACCACATTGCCTAAGGTTTCCTTCAAACCATAACATTCTTTTAGGTCTCCTCCATGTTATCTTGCTTCCATCAAATGTGTCTTCTCAAGGGTGATATCAATGAATTTTCTTCAACATAGCTCTAAAATCATGTTAATTTTTTCTTATGGCTATATTGTTTTTTGCTTTAGATAATTGCATTTCATCATTTACAAATTTCATTCACCCAACAACATTGTAACATCATTACATCATACACAATTATGTAGAAAGAATAATATAATCAACAATGCAACAAAACATAAAGGAACAATAGAAGAAAAGCATTCACACATAGAAACACCGGGATTGATTGAAGACCAAGGGAAAACCCCACAAGGGGGAACCCTTTCAATTTTTTTTCTTATTAAATTGTCATAAAATGTTCAGCAAAGAGAAAGAGTGCAATAACCTATTTCTTCATTCACAACACTATCCAGCAAAATTAACCAAATTATATCTTAGAGATTAACCCATTAATAATAATAATCAAAACTATGATTCAAAAACGTGTAGTCAATTGTCAACATTTGCGGTCAACTGTCGAAATTTGCAATCAAGCGTGGTTAACTGCGGTCACCTGTAAAAATGAAACCCTAAGTCCCAGTTGCCCGAAGGGAGAGTCATGTGTGTAGCTGAAGCTTTCTAGCCACACAGATAGGTCTATATTCGTGCAGTTGCAACCGAAAAATTCATGTGTCAACCCTGCATCTGGAAACGAAAAACCCTAATTCACACGTGCAAACTCGGACCCTGCAATTTCAGACATGTACAAACCAATTTCCCGCGAACCAACTTCAAACATGTGCAAGTCAAACCAAAGAAATAAGAATGATTGATGATCTCTAAATGAGGGTCACTTGACTTGTATTTATAGCCATCCAAGGGTGTCCAATTTCTCTTTTGGGTCGACTTGCCCTTTTGTGCACAGGTGAGTTTCCATATTAAAAATACATTTTTCCTTGGCTAAATTAAATTCTTCCAAAGACTAGAAAAGGTCTTTCTCGATGAGGAAGATTGTCCAATGGAGGGAATTTGTCCAAATTAAATTCTTCCAAAGGCTAGAAAAGGTCTTTCTTGATGATGAAGATTGTCTAATGGAGGGAATTTGTCCTTGAGCTACCAAATTAACAATGTGTAACTTTTCATTGTTTAAATTGTATTTTTGAATGCATAACTTAAACTTGTAAGTCCAACATTGTATTTTTTAATGTTATATAGAGTACATAACTTAAAAATGTAAGTCTAAAAAGTATTTGTTGGGTTTCAAGAAAAATTGGCAAAAAATATATACGTGAAAAATGACCAAATTGTAAATTAGTGAGGTTACTTCAAAAAAAATTATATTCAATTGCTTTATTTGATATATACATAATTATTTTCAAACAATATATAATATATGCATAGTTGACATTGAAATATTTTATATAACATGTATATTGAGACATTTTATTTATGAGCTACATTTTATTTAGCTAGGTGCTTAGCAACTGGAACTCAACCAATTAAGTGTTTTTTTCAATTGTTTTATTTGATATATACATACTTCTTTTTAAACAATATATAATATATGCATAGTTGACATTGAAATATTTTATATAACATGTGCATGGAGACATTTTATTTAGCAAGGTGCTTAGCAACAGGAACTCAACCTTATTTATGATTATTAATACTTTTAATTAAAACTAACTAAACATGCATATTCATTTTTATTTTTTATTATAGCCCACACTGCTTTTCTATTTAGAGAATATTTTATTATTATTTTAAGAAGGACACTTGTCAACTACATGTTGGAATAGTATATTTCCCTCTTACTGCGTTGTAAAATGCATCTCTACATGCACTAAATAGGATTTGTTACAATACCATGAGCATATACAATGGCTTATCAATATCACACAGCTAAAAAAATCATAATACATTTTTTCTCAAACATTCAATTTAATTCAAAGGGCAAAAAAAAAACATAAATATTTTGGAGATAAATCTCAACTTTTGATTTGTATAGGTTAAATCCCTACCATCCACTTATTAATTATTGATAATGCTCTCCAACCCAATATAGTAGAGATGTTGGAACCCTGTAAACATAACCCAGTATAGTAGAGATGTTGGAGCCCTGTAAACATTTTTACTTGGTCAAAATAAAACAAAATAACTCTACATTAAAATAAAAATAACTTTAAAATAATAAATTAAACTTGATTTGGTGTGGTGGTCAACAGCTCTAGGTTGATGAGAACCTATCATATTGACCCATGGTATTCATGTGGAATAAAGCTTATTTAAATGAGGAAATTATACCAGCCTAGATCTATCCTCTCAAATCTCTATCAAATTTCGTTGTAAAGAGATTTGATCATCTCGGTGCTTGGTAGATCTAGAGTTCAGATGGATCTAGGCTTATTAAATAAAATAATGAAAACTCTATAAATAGACACTAACATTGTTTTCTTAAATTTTTAAGATGTTTTGGATAATTGACATAACATTTTGATTATATTTTTTGGTAAAATAGAATGTGATAGATCTTTCCACCTAACAAAAGGTCAAGAAAGTTAACCAATGCATTTTTAACACGATAATGCAAAATAACATCTTAGAAAAAAGAGTTCATATAAACTTCTAATAAAAATGGGATAATGTTAGATCTAAGACTTTTGTGATCTATAGTGTAGATATAAGTCTGTAACACGATAATGCAAAATAACATCTTAGAAAAAAGAGTTCATATAAACTTCTAATAAAAATGGGATAATGTTAGATCTAAGACTTTTGTGATCCATAGTGTAGATATAAGTCTTTCAGATTAGGGTCGAGGTTTCGAACCAACTAATGTGGTTCATGCTCACTAAGGACAAAGTGAGAAATCATTGGATGTGAAGGAATAAATAGCATGGATGCATCATTGCCCAAAGTTACCAGTTGAAAATCTAGTCGTGGTTAATCTGTTATTGAGTTAAAAACTAGTTTTTATGTGATGAATAAATATTTTATTTCGAAGTTATAAATAGAATATTAAAGATAATTAATAATTTGTTGGGGTTTGACTTATTTAAGGTAAATTTGATAACATTTCAAAGTAAAATATTATAAGATAATTATGTGTTAAATTATTTTGATATTATAAATTGACTAAGTTAAAAATATTAATTTATATAATGTGATTTGTTAAGGTAGGACTAATAAAATAGAATAATAGAAATAAATAACAATTTCTTAGGGTTTGATTTATTTAAAGCAAATTTGTTAATATTTCAAAGTAAAATATTATTAATTACTACAGTAAGAATGTTAAATGTTAAATTGTTTAATATTTAGTTAGTTATGAATAATTATTTTATTTCCAATATTATAAATTAATTAATTTAATAATATTACTTTTTAGAATTAATGAGATCATCATAATTAATTTATATAATGAGATCTCTTAGGATTGGACTGATCCAGGCTAAATTAGGTCCAGGAATCAATTAAAATTTATTGACTTCAATTAATAAGACAGTTATAAATAAGACCACAATTTGCGGGGAAGATCCAACCTGGATTATAAAAGAGGATGGGTAAGAAAATTAAAACACTTTTGGAGGGCTAGGTCAACCAAGGGATTTGAAATTAAATCATGGGCTGAGAAAATGAGGTAAAAGGAATAAACCGAAACAAGGGGCAACCAGAAGACTAAAAGAGAGAAACAGAAAATCGGATGGGAGAACAGAGAGGAAGGGAAGAGTCAATTAGAGAGAGCTGGAATAACTTTTACTTAATTTCTAGCCATCATCCCTAAATCAGATGGGAGAACGGTGAGGAAGGGAAGAGTCAAGAGGAGAGAGCTCGAATAATTTTTACTTAATTTCCATCCATCATCCCTATTAAGGTTCCTGGCATGCCTCTCAATTTCAATCGCTTGCTTGAGTTTCCTATGGTGGAAATGATCGACACAAGCAATGATTATGGATTCTTCAATGCAGACATGATGTTTCATTTTCTCTGCGTGTTCGGCAAGGGCTGATGTGCGGGATTGATTATGTCTAAGGTCAACAGCATGTTCGATGATTCTTTGTTTAATAGATCTTCCTGTTTCCCAATATAGGGGATACCACACGAGCAAGGAACAATATCTCCATGCTAGTTCTCATCACTTTCTAGCTCAGAAATTCGGGGTTCTCAGCACTCTTGCCACATGCGCCCTAAGAATCTTTGATGATAGCCACCTTGATCAGGAAAAATCGCATATTCAAGTTTTTAAAAATAATGGGTAGAGCAAGCCCTAGAGCCTCAAGGCCTTTCACAAAGCCTTATTCTTTGCTCATGTGGTATTGGGGAAACAGGAAGATCTATTAAACAAAGAACCATCGAACATGTTGCGCACACAATCGATCCCGCACATCACCCCTTGCGGAACATGCAGAGAAAATGAAACATCATATCTGCATTGAATAATCCAAAATCATTGCTTGTGTTGATCATTTCCACCATAGGAAACTCAGGAAGTGATTGAAATTGAGAGGCATGCCAGAAACCTTAATAGGGATGATGGTTGGAAATTAAGTAAAAGTTGGATTCAAGCTCTCTCCTCTTGACTCTTCCCTTCCTCTCCGTTCTCCTGTCTGATTTTTTGTTTCTCTCTTTTAGTCTTCTGGTCCCCCCTTGTTTCAGTTTATTCCTTTTACCTCATTTTCTAACCTCATGATTTAATTTCGAATCCCTTGGTTGACCTAGCCTCTCCAAAAATGTTTTAATTTTGTTAGCCATCCTCTTTTACAATAGAGGTTAGTTCTTCCTTGCAAATTGTGGTAATCCAGGTTGGGAGTCTCAAGGCCTTTCACAGAGCCTTATTCTTTGCTCATGTGGTATTGGGGAAATAGGAAGATCTATTAAACAAAGAATCATCGAACATGTTGAGCACACAATCAATCCCACACATCACCCCTTGCGGAACATGCAGAGAAAACGAAACATCATATCGGCATTGAATAATCCAAAATCATTGCTTGTGTCGATCATTTCCACCACAGGAAACTCAAGAAGTGATTGAAATTGAGAGGCATGCCAAAAACCTTAATAGGGATGATGGTTGGAAATTAAGTAAAAGTTGGATTCGAGCTCTCTCCTCTTGACTCTTCCCTTCCTCTCCGTTCTCATGTCTGATTTTGTGTTCCTCTCTTTTAGTCTTCTGGTCCCCCCTTGTTTTGGTTTATTCATTTTACCTCATTTTCTAACCTCGTGATTTATTTTTGAATCCCTTGGTTGACCTAGCCTCTCCAAAAATATTTTAGTTTTCTTAGCCATCCTCTTTTATAATCCAGGTTAGTTCTTCCCTGCAAATTGTGGTAATTTAGGTTGGTTCTTCCTCGCAGATTGTGGTCTTATTAATAATTGTCTTATTAATCGAATTCAATAATTTTTAACTGATTCCTCGACCTAATTTACCTTGGATCAGTCCAACCCTGACAGATCTCATTATATAAATTACTTATTCTCATCCCATTAATTCTAAAAATTATTATTATTAAGTTAATTAATTTATAATATTGGAAATAAAATAATTATTCACAACTAACTAAATATTAAACAATTTTACATTTAACACTCTTATATTGTAGTCATTAATAATAATTTTATTTGAAATATTAACAAATTTGCCTTAATAAATCAAACCCTAGCAAATTGTTTTATTTTTTTATTTAGTTATACTCCTAACAGACACATTATATAAATTATATTTTTAACTTAGTCAATTTATAATATCAAAATAATAATTTAACACCTAATTATCTTATAATATTTTACTTTGAAATATTATCAAATTTACCTTAAATAAGTCAAACCCCAACAAATTATTAATTATTTTTAATTTTCTATTTATAACTTCGAAATAAAATATTTATTCATCACATAACAGCGAGTTTTTAATTCAGTAATAGATTAACCAATGGCTAGATTTTCAACCCAATCCTAACGATGTCATTAATCCGAAAATTGATATCTATAAAAATGTGATAAATCAATATGTTTTTTTTATTCGTTTTGGGTGTAAATTTTGTTCTGAACAATTTTGTATTGTTTTAACCATATATGCAAAATTCTTACTTTATAGAAAAAAAATATAAAGTTGATCCATTTAAGAAAATAAATCAATTTATTTATTTATTAATTTATTTGTGTTTTCAATAATATTACACAAAGTTTAATAGTTTTGTGTTTTTTCACCTTTTTATAAATTTAAATATTTTAAAAAATAAATATAAAACTTAAAATAATTAAAATATACTGAAATCCAAAAAATTATATATTTTTAACTAAATTCCTTCCCAATAAAAATAGATAAGTAACCTTTTTAATAACATGGTAACCTTTTTAGACCGAGGGGAAAACTGCGATGGCGAGGGTTTCTGCGAGGGCCAATGCAATCAAGCTCCTCCGCGATGGTGCTGACACGAGTAATAACGGAGAAGGCCCGCATGAAGCAGACAGCCTGGACTAACGGAGAAGGCCCGCATGAAGCAGACAGCCTGAACTAACGGAGAAGGCCTGCATGAAGCAGACAGCCTGGACTTCGACTGACGAGAAGGCACCGTGGAAGCAGATTGCAACGAAGGCTGCGCTGAAGTCTGTCCCAGCGACGGGAGGAGTATTTTGCTTGACGCGGGGCCACAGACCAGTCTGGCGGCAGGGCTTCAAGGGAAGCTCAGAACCCACTCTTAGGCAACAGACACCCATTTGCACAACTTGTGATACCACGTATGCATGAACAATAAGTACACCCGTTTGCACATCTAGCTATAATTCATTTGAGATTTCAAGATTCGCAAAGAGAAAAAAGTGTAATTTCCTCGCCAAAGATATACTCACCCTCGAGGCTCTTTTTATTCCTTTTACATGTGGGACAAGATAATGCAATGTAAACATCATTTTCTCACCAACAATCTTTTGATCTCATCGTTAATAACTATATTGGTTCACAATGTCACTAGTATGGATATTTAGTCAATTTTTCAAAGATTCTTTCTCATTTTCTAGGACAAATCTAACTCCTATGATGAGCTAGGATTTATTAAGTTAGAGAAAAGAGAAAGGATTAGGTTTTAAGGGGCTCTTAGTTTTCAAGTCTTTATCTTCTTTCAAGTAAAAGTCTTGCTCCAAAAATGTATTGGTAGCTTTGTAATCTTGAGAGGAAGAAGAATATGTTTAGGATCTCAAGCCATCATCAATCACAGTGCCATTGGAGAATTTAGATTCTTCAAAAGTGGATACAGTGTTTGTTCAAGAGTCTTTAGAAATTTATCAAGACAAAGCCTTAGTTCTAAACAAAGAACATTTACTTGCAAAAAAGGAGAAAGAGAATGAAGGTGATAATACCCCCTCCTCTCCATCTTTTTCGGAAGTTCTAAATAAAAACTCATGTCCCTCCCCACCTTTGACAAGAGATAAGAAACACGGAAAGGAAAGAAATTCTAGCTCTCCACAAACTCTAAAATCTCTTGGTTTAATGGGGGTTGTATTCTCATCAATTCTTGATTATGCTATATTTTTGTATCATTTTGTGGAAGCAATTAATAAGAATCTACTCTTGCAACGAAGAAGTAGTAAGATTAAGTTTTAGAAAGTTTAGAATTGGATCCCTTCTTTTTGATATTTTGATGAGGAATAATTGTTTTTTGTTTTATCATTCATCTTTCTTTTGAATTTCTAAAACACTCTTTATATCTTTCCTTTTATATATTTATATCTTTCCTTTTTTTATTTGTTACAAAATAAATAAATATGAATAAAGAAATTTGTAAACGTCCTTACAACAAGCTTGATCTCATGTCTACACTTTTACATTCCTTCCCTCTTTGATTCCTCAACTAGAGCTAAAAGTGTATGTTGATTTCGTTATAGTGGCCATTTTGAATACACCGCGTCCACCATTTTCACATTCCTTGCTCATTAACTAGGGAAAAAAGTTCATGATTAGTTGTATTGTGCACTTTGAATGTATAACACGTTCCACTTTATAAGCATTATTAGATAAAGTTTTTTAAATATTTAATTAAAATAATGAATTGGATATGTTTGTACTTGTTGAGATGTTAGATCATTGTTCCTCTCGACTTACATATCCTATATTGATATTATAAACGCAAATTTAATATTTGAGTATGAAGTATATATATATATATGGGGTTCACAAAAGAATTATACTAGCAATTGCACCGAGAGGTGCAAAGGAACATCGGTAGGAGAAGTGGGAAATGTGGAAGGCAATATGCAAGCCAAATATCTAGACAATGAAATACAATAAAAAAGACTAAAGAGCTTGTAATGTTTTTTTCATACATTTGATTTACCTCTTTAGCAGCAGTAGATAAATTTCTTAAAGGTGTGGATGCCATAGGCACCAACCTCTCCAAAACTTGACCATGTCTTTGAACATCAATCAAACACTATATTAGAAACTAATAAAGTTTAACCAAACAAAACAAACTATGAATTACCACACTAGCATGTATAGTTTATATTCTTAACAAGAGATGTCAATTCGTGTTATCATCTCCTCAATAGAATTCACAACACAAAGATGATGCATCCCAAGCTAGAATGATGATGATGCATCCCAAGCTAGAATGATTAATTAATGGCAGTCTAGAACATTATC
The DNA here is from genome assembly GCA_000404065.3 of Pinus taeda. Classification (NCBI taxonomy): domain Eukaryota; kingdom Viridiplantae; phylum Streptophyta; class Pinopsida; order Pinales; family Pinaceae; genus Pinus; species Pinus taeda. The sequence goes on along the minus strand of APFE031635886.1, from coordinate 7,012 downwards.
ACACATCACCAACTATCCATACAAAGAGGAAAGAAACCAAGTCCCTTTAATAGCCAATAAGTCAAAGGGTGACAATCATACAAATGAAGAAAAATAAATTGTCAAGCCATATTTTTATGCAAAGCACCCCACATCTTCTCTTCTTAGAGGTTAATTGCAGTTAACCACCCATTTTTAATGTAGCATGAACAAATAACACAAAAAAAACGCAGAATCTTTTCATAAGAATATTTACAAATAACTGACAATAATCCGGCCCATAAATCATGGTATATATGTATATGATATCGCTAAGGAATTGTGTCATTTTCTTTTGTTCTAGTTTTTTTGTCAAGCTTTGAATGATGAATATCGAAAATGCTCAAATTATCAAAAAATATAGATAAGTCCACATGCTCTTGCTTACTCTGAAGTAGTAAAAGACTCAGAATTATCATAAGTACTAACTACATGAAACACAATGATATTAAGATCTATAAACTCTCCACATAATTAAGTAAATTGTTACAACATAACTGATTTGCACCAAATAACATTTCTTATTAATTTTTCTAATGAAACTCCATTTATCTTGTGTGAATCATAATTAACAATTATATTATAAAAACAAACTATACAATCCAACAATAAAAAGTATCAAGATTAATGATTATCTCTATACAAGGAACACTATTATCCCTACTCATAGAACCACAAATAGGAAAAACTTTTAATTTATACGTCAATAACGTATCACTCTTCACACCTAGGAATGACACTAAAAATTAATTAGATACAATATATCACTCTTCACACCTAGGAATGACACTGAAAATTAATTAGATACAATGATCCAATGAGCTTGTAACTCATAAGATAAGCTGGTTAAAATTGCATGTATAGTGAATGTACTCCATCTTACTGCCAAAATTCCTCATCATTGAATGCACTTCGAGCTTCCATCATCAAAGCATTTCTTTTACACGTGTTTTCAACATGGTTGTTGATCGTATTTCGGTAATGTTCTTTTAGGTGTGCAGTAGAAAATAAACATCGTCAACCTGTAGTCTATCACTGAAGTTCACATTCTATTAGAAAGAAATCAATGAATAAGTTGTACTATGACAGTTATAACCATTACACATGACTTCAATCCATGTATTGAAACATCATACACGCGCTAGAGATGGGCCTCAGAATCAACACATTATCGTTATCCATTAACCCATCATTGTTATCCTTTAACTCGGAGTTACCCTACACTACTGCAATCATCCATCCACCGAACCTCCGAAATCGTGATGACGAGTGACGATGGTCGAGACTTGAGATATAAAGGTCGACAATTCATTATATTTATTAAATATAAGTCGTGGTGGTCATCCATCCATCAAGCCTTCCAAATCGTGATGACAAGTGTCCAAACTCAAGATATACAAACCAACCATTCATTTTCATTTACAAATTAAATATCCTGCGTCGACAAATTGGCGTTCAATGAATCGGCCTTCCATATCTTACCGCCCTCCACATGTTGAGGTGGGCCTTGGTTTGGATCATTAGAATTCGAAATGTTCGATGCAAAATCCCCTGCGCGCATTTTTGATCAGATTGACAGGAAAGTTTGGACTCTGTGCCTCAAATCCAGCTTTCCTCAACATTAAATGCCGGAAATTGCAAACCGGAGGAGCCATACTTGCCCTCTGCAATTTCGTAGGCCCGTTCCCATGCCAGACTGTTGAACTTTCTCCCAGCTCAAACAGAACTTTTGCATGTAACTTGAAATGCGATGATATGCATAGATTTATATAGGTAAATCCTTTTTTCGACTCCTATCGTATCCACTCAGTTATCCATATCCGCTTCTATAGCAGTGACAGCAAATCTTCGCTAAAGGAGAGTTACCATCCCCCTATAGTTCGTGTGCCACTTCTACGTTCCCTGTTCGAATATCGAGGCCTTCTTTGTATCATGACTCAGACGCTCAACAAACGCAACAGAGAGGTGGAAGCTCTGTTGTTCTCCACCGGCGTGCTGGAGGCGAAACGCTTCCATGGCGAAGAAACAGAGCGGTGGAGTTGGGAAAACCACCATAGCCAAACAATTCTTTAACCTCAGAAGTTCAGATTATAAGAGTTCCTCTTTTGTATTTGATGTGGGAGAAAATACATGTACTGTGTCTAGCACATTTGCAGAATAAGCTCCTGCCGAACCTAACAAGTAAAGATGTCAAAATTGAGAGTCGTGATGCAGGCATAGGAATACTAAAAAGGTATCTCTCATCTTGTCGTGTTCTTATAGTTATAGATGATGTAGATCAATTAGAATCATTTTTTCCAATCAAGCAAGTTTTGAAATAGTTGGATACATCCTACTCCAAAGAGCTTTTTTCCTGTTATGCCTTCCATCAGCCAGATCCTGCACCAGATTTTGCAGATCTGGTAAATATCCCTTCTTAAAGGCGTGCAGTGGATTGCCATTATCTTTAGAAGTATTTGGGGCGTTGGTTTTTGGAGAAAATGAAAATTACACCCAAGAGATATTGGATAAACTTGACAACGTGTTACCTGAGATATATGATGAGTTGGAAATAATTAATTACTACTTGTCTATGGTTGTAATTTCCTAATTGAGGAGTTTGTTCCTACATAATAGGAATAAGCTAGAATATAGTTTCTCCTAGTTTAGTGTGTGGTTGAGAGAAACTCTCAACCACACTACTGTACGTCTAACATAGCATTCCTATCTTGAGACTATTGATTGTATAAATATGTGTGTAATTTTCTCATTCAAAAATTAATAGAATATATTGGTTGTGCCAATTTTATCTTGGTATCAGAGCCTGAGGGCCTAGCCCCTCGTGGGCTGGGCTGCTCCTGGGCTAAAGAGAATAAAGGTTTTGTGAATATTTGTTTGTCCATCTTCCGCTGTCCATTAGCTAGGGAAGCGCAGGGCGAAGAAAACTGGTGCGGTGAGTGTGTATTAGTGCTGCAAGCACCCACGGTTGAGATTCGAACCTGGTCCGTGGACGTAAACTCCCAGCGGATATTAACCTGACATATGAAGATCGGGTAGTGCATTGTTTGTCGGAATGCGGCAACTATATGCTCACGCCAAAGTCACGAGATCAGGCAATTCCCTTTTTGACAACCCATTTGAAGATAAGGCGAGGAAGTAGAAATCAACTATTGTCCAGGCACTGAGGCGAGAGCTTTGCTCCAATGGCCCTATTTGTCTGTCATGCACTCATTAAACCTGTTGTTCGCTCGAATTTCACACCCTTCGGCAGTTGCTCTAATTCAAGTTGCAATTACGGACCCGATCCACAAGTTCGCTATGCGTTAAGATCATCTGTGACTTCACATCCCAGGACAACATGCGGAGCTTCGGAATCAGAGAGAGTTGCAGAATTGAGTAAGAGACAAATGAAATCGACGAAGCTATTGGCAGAGCTGTTGTGTGAATTTTAAAGCTACCACTTTCATATTAGATCTGTTGACGGAGAGGCAGAGATCTGCTGGAAAGGATCTGTTAAATCATTGAGCCACTCCTCTATTGTGAATTTTTTGCCCTTGTGAATTTCAACAGATGGCAGAGGACTTCAGTTCCCGGTCCTTCTCTCAGCTTCTCGCAGCACCGCAGATCGAAACCCCGCAATCCCAAGAGCAAAACCTGAAGCCGTTATCACCTGCGGGCTTTAATGGCAGTGACAGCAGCAGCAGTGAAGACGAAGGATTGGCTGTCGATTGATTGTGTCAATTGTTGCCTGAGTTACCATTTGTTCAGTGCTTGAGTGTTTTCATTATCCAAGATTGGAAGAAGAGGAGAAACGCCATTCAGGGAAAAACCAGGCAATCTATGCCTGAACATTTCGGGCTTGTTTGAATACCTATGGGAAGCAAAGTTGTATGAAGGTGTGGTTTAGGGGGAATCACTTGACTTGAATTTCATAGTTTGCAAAGCTTTTTGTTACGTTTCCTGCAAAGTTGTATTGGAGGAAAGGAGCAGATCTGTTTAGATTACCTCTGTAATAGAAAGGAACATGTCTGGATTAGAGAGTGAGAACGATCCAGAATGGGTCAGAAAACTAAAATCTGAGGGTGCAGTTCCTCTTCGTGATCCGGATAATTGCTCCAATGGTTGGGCATCTCCTCCTGGGGACTGTTTCCGGGTGAGAGGACCTGATTATTTAACAACTAGGACAAAGATACCTGGAGGGGACTGGCTGCTTAAGCCTTTGGCTTTTGATTGGCTCAAATGTCCCACTAAGGTTGCTCAGGTGTTAAAGCATCCAAATGATCGTGTGAAGCGGGCTTTAGAAGAAGCCTGTAAGGATTGCGAAAGTGACAAGAAGCCTTTTGTTTGGGCCTTCAATTTGCAGGTCCCCAGCAAGGATAACCATACTGCAGTTGCATACTTTGTGACTTTTGATCCGATACCAGAAGGATCTCTCATGGACCAATTTCTTAAAGGTGATGATGCATTCAGGAACTCAAGTCTGGAGTTGATTGCTAACATTGTCAAGGGACCCTGGATTGTGAGAACAGCTGTAGGAGAGCAGGCTATTTGCATCCTTGGAAGAGTCGTTTCATGCAAGTATTTGCTGGGGGATGTCTTCGGCCGATGAGCTTTTCTGTAATGGCCAGATTTGGCCATTGAAGCTCTCGACGCATCTGCAGAAGCCATAGTTTTTGGGACCGCTCATAGATTTTGAGGAGGAAAGTAAGGCCGGATCCAGTTTTGTAGTTGCAGAGCCTGTTGGTGAAAGGGGCCGAGACCTTTTGTGCGGGACAAATCTCACCATTGCAGAACCAGATCATTGTCGCCACTCAGAAGCTCAACCCAATGGGTAGAAGAAGAGCATTCCAAATTAGAAAGATGAAGAAGCAGGGGACGCGGATGAGAAGTCCAAGAACATTGCCTCTTCTTCTTCCTCGTCCTCGAGCTCCACAAAGCGAAGAGGTTCAAAGCGCTGGAATCTGAAAGATTTGCTGTTGTACAGAAACAAAAGTGAGGGCAGAGACCACACCAGAGAGCGACACTGGGCTTTATCCTTCGCTAGCCCTGAAAAACAATCCTCAGAGAAACCGAATGTAGCTGTGGTTGCTGTGATGGTGATTTGGTTCATATATTCCTGTTTGTTGGTGATGTTGTTATGTTGGCAGAGGATTGGCGATGTTGCTGCTGTGTTTCTGGAGTGGCAGCCCTACATGGAGAAGATTGTTGGGCCCAAGAACACTCCAGGATTGGAGGAGAACGGCCCGGTGGTGTGTGCCGAGCATGCAGCCAATTGCAAATCACTCATTATGATTCATAATATTTCTCGACTCTAAATAGTTGCTGTTTTTTTTTTGGGAAATAATAATCTTTGGACAAAGATACAGAAATTTGATATTTTGTCAACCTAAAAGTCTATTTTTTATGTCTTGGAATCGTGGATAATATTATTGAGCCTTATTGAGCCTAGCTAACTCAATTTAGGCAAAGTTATTTTGTTAGACTTTGCAGCTCTCACAAATGACAGGTTAAGCATGGAGTTCCAAGAAGTTATTTGACAAAGATGCCCAAGATGTGAACTTGGGATAAAGGAGCAGCAACAACAGTTATGGTGGACAACAAAGTAGATTTTTTGTTTTAGAGTGGTTTGTGGAATAGACTCCCTAGCATATTATTGTAATAGTCATTGTATGTACCAGAAACTCCAAATGTTGAATGTAAGCCTTGTAAAAGCATTTGAAAGTTCGTGGTAATCTCAAAACCACTTTGTAATGGTTTGTGGTCAGCCTGAAACCATCTTTTGTCATTGTAATGTGACGGTTGGTGATGAACCAGAAACCATCTATAGAGTCCTAGTGGCTACAGGATTTGCCCGGTGGTGGCATATTGAAGTTGGCGGATTTTCCCAGTGGTGGTAAATCGGACTTGCCCGGTGGTGGCATATTGAAGTTGGCGGATTTGCCCGGTGGTGGTAAATCGGAC
>APFE031635885.1:0-10488 GCA_000404065.3 Pinus taeda | reverse complement strand
TTAAATTCCTGTAATAATAACAACCATCTGGTAACTCTGCCATTAGTTACTGGTTTATTCATTAAATACTTAATGGCAAAATGGTCAATATGTACAAAAACCTCACAAACAGTTATATAATATCGAAATTTATTCACAACATGTATGATTGCAAGCATTTCTTTTTCAGTGACTGTGTAATATAATTCTGCAAGTGTTAGATTTTTACTAATGAAATAGATGACATAATGAAAAGACTCCTCTTTTTGGCCTAATGAGGCACCTACTGCAGTATCAGATGCATTTGTAAAGATGTGAAATGGTAGGTTCCAGTTAGGTCCTTTTAAGACGGGTGTGGTTGATAACTTTTCTTTGAGTGTTTCACATGCTTGCTGACAATTATCATTCCAGTTGAAAGGTGCATCTCAGGCTAGAAGCTTAAACAAAGGTAAAGCTATTCTACTAAATTGCTCAATAAACCTTCTGTAATAGCTTGCATACCGAAGAAAACTTCTTACCTCTTTTTGAGTCTTCGGAATTGGCAAATTGACAATGATCTGGATTTTTGATGGATCAACTTTAATGCCTTGAGAAGAAATATAGTGTCCTAATACTATCCCTTCATTTAACATCATAAAACACTTTTCGTTGCTCAGGGACAGAATAGCTTCAATAAATCTCTTCAAAACTTTTTCAAGATTCGCTAATGCATGCTCAAATGAATCACCTTACACTGAAAAATCATCCATGTAAACTTCAACACAATCATGAACTAAATCAGCAAAAATAGCTAATACAACTCTCTGAAATGTAGTTGGAGCATTGCAAAGTCCAAATGGCAAAACATTATAAGCATAAGTGCCCCAAGGACAAGTAAAAGTGGTTTTGTCCTGGTCCTGTAAGGCTATCCTGATCTGGTTGTAGCCACTTAAACCATCAAGAAAAGAGAATGATGATTTCCCAGCTAATGTGTCTAACACTTGGTCAATAAATGGTAGTGGGAAATAATCTTTAAGGGTTGCTTTGTTCAATTGTCTGTAATCAACACAAATCCTCGACTTACCATTTTTCTTGGGCACTACTACCAATGGGGATACCCACTAACTGTCAGAGATAGGATAGATAAAATTGACTTTCAACGGTTTTTGTAATTCCTCTCTAACAATATCCTGAAGCATGGGACTCATTCGTCTCTGCGGTTGCCTCATTGGTTTGATATTACTATCTGTATAAATATGGTGAGTGCATGTTTCAGGGTGAATTCCGTGCATATCGGTGTAGTCCCAAGCAAATGCTTTATGGTATTTTCTCAATAATTGAATCAATTTCTTTTCCTGAGATGAGTCTAGGTGAGTGCCAATATTCAAAGTTTTTCCTGGACTAATCTCCATGGTCTTGCTCTGTGTGTTTGTGATAGATTGGATAGGAAAAATGTTGTGAAATGTTGTTTGCAAAGAATGAATGGTGCATGTTTCCTGAAAATTTTGTGCCAAAAGTTCATCTGGAGCATGGTATTGGCCATTTCTCAATTCTTCAGAAACATCAGTTGAGAAAGGAACAATTCTACCAAATCATCATTATTATGTTCTTGAAAATCATAGGTTTGTTGATGCTGAAAACAGATTGAAATTCTTCCTTATCATTGTATTTACCATCAAGCCATAAATTGTGTGCTACTGCTGGTGATTGTGCTGATGGGTAAAGAGTGAGTTGTTTTCTTTCAGTTCCCTGTGAAATGATCATATTACCTGATCTACATCCTATGAATGCATCAACAGTTGCTAACCATGGTCGACCAAGGATGATAGGGTGTCCTCCTAAATTGGATTTTGGCTGAAGAACTAAAAAGTCCACTGGATACTCCCAAGAGTCCAGTGAAACAATTATGTCCTCCAAAATCCCTTCAGGAATCACTTTAGACCCATCAGGGAGTTCTAAAACAATTGTTGTGTGCTGCAAGTTTGTGAGTTGGAGTGTTTTCATGGTTTCAAGACTCATCACATTTATTGCAGCCCCAAGGTCAATTAAGGTGTTTGGAATATGTATGTTGTTAATAATTGTAGTGACTCTAGGAATACCAGGATAAACATGCTTTTCCATTGAAATGGTGTTTGTCATAAGGCCAGCTAAATGTCGAATAACATGAATGGTTTATGGATCAACTCTTTTCCTAGTAGGCCTTTTAAGGCACAGTTCTTTGATGGCTTTAGTATATATGGGAATGTCTTTTATGGCTTGTAGTAGCGGAATTTTTATGTAGACATTCTTTAGCTCATCTAAAACATCAAACTGTGGTATAGACATGGGAAGTTTTGTTTGGACCAATCTGTCTGGAAAAGGTGGTGGACGCAACGGTTGCACTTGTTTATTTTTTATGTCATCATTTGGTTTCCTTTGAATTGGAGTTTCATTTTCATTTTCTTCGTTTTCTTCTTGTTTATCAGCTGTTGGAGATTCTTTGTGAAGTACCTTACCAGACCTCAAATTGATATGTTGCAAGGGTAATGTGGGATATGAGGGTCCCTCATCTATATTGTAAGCTGGTCTCTCTGCTCTGTTATTTGGATTTGGTACAGGTTGAGCAGGGATTTGAGTAGGTCTAGGAGGTTGTGGGTTAGATGGAAGTTGTAATTGTGGTGGATTTATTGGTGGAGGAGTAGGTAATGCTTGTTGGGTGGGTTGGGGTTGCTGTGGGTAAACAACTTGCTACTGAGGATATCGCTGATATGGTTGAGGATATGGCGAATATGGTTGATGATATTGTTTATATGGCTGCGAATATGGTTGGTATGGTTGAGGATATAGTTGATATTGTTGAGAGTATTGTTGAGATGGTCTCCATTGTTTTTGTGGGTAACTTTGGTGCTGCCATGGCATGGGTACATTCCACGAATTTTGAGCATACATCTGATCATGTGCAGAAAATTGCAAATACTGGTTTGGGAACATACCTTGAGGTGGAGGTCTTGGCTGCCATGGTCTCTTTGCGCCCATGAAATACACATTCTCCATATCTGCATTAGCTGCCACATTACAATTCTGCAAAACCTTGACTTTAGAGCAATGAAATATATCATGATTTTTAGTACAAAAGGCACAAACTTGAATGTTTTCTAATGGGCAATCTTTTAAGGCATGTTTCTTCTGGCATTTTGGACAAAAGATAGCCATCATTTGATCTTCCTCTTCTTGTCTTTTCTTAGCTTTAAGAGTGTCAATTTGAGTTCCTAAGGTACTCAATAGATCTGTTTTGAATTCCTCTAACAAATTTCCTATTTTAGCTCATGTGACAATTGTTGAAGTAGATTTTGTGGCTTTGGATGATATGGTTCTCTTTCCAATTTTGGCTTTGCTCCTAGAATAATTTTCACATAGAACAGCAATTTCTTCGAAAGCTAAGGTGGAAATATCACCTTTGCCCATCAAATTAAGATCATCTAAGTATTCCTCTCGAATGCCCTTCAAAAATATTGTTCGAATGAGATCAAGGGTCATGGATCGATGTTTTGATTTTTGTAAATTGTAAGCTAATCGTTCCAAGTACTCTTCTAGATTTTCATCCTCTTGTTGATTCATCCTAAAGTATCATCTTTAGAATCCTTTGATGTACAATAAGGTTGGTATTTCTTTAGGAATATTCTTCTCATGCCATCCCAATCAGTTATTGCATGCTCACCAAGTCCCATGAACCATCTTAGTGCTGATGCCTTTAGTGTTGCTGGGAAGAGTCTAAGCCTATGGGCATCATCTGTGTAACCATATGTTCGACATACAATGCCAAACTCAAACAAGAATGAATCTGGGTCTTCTGAAGCCATGCCATAAAAGTTTGGTAACACAGAAGGAGGTATGTTTTTCATTTTTATTTCCTCATCATGATTGTCTTCTGGTTCGTGAATAGGAAATTTAAAGGTTGACTCTTCCTCCTCTCTTTGATCTTGTTGTTGTTCAGGAGTGGGTCTTCTTGCTGATCCTCCTCCTTCCTCAGCCATTTTATAGATTCCTCTAGTGATTTAATTGCTTGTTCAGTGTCACTTGTTCCAAAGAGTTGTTCTAGAGATTGTTGAGTTATTTTTTTACTTTCTCTTTTTGTAGAGGATTCAGGGAGATGTTTCTTCTGTGATTTGTGTGCCAATAGGATTTGTCTCTAAATAAGTGTAAGTCTTTGGCCTGATTTGTGTTTATCCTCTAGTTTTTGTATGGTGACTTCCTCAGCTGGTGTTGTGTGTTCAATTTTTCCTAAAGGGTCTGCTCCTAGTGGTAGGTTAGTTTTTGGATGGGGGATTTTTATGAATCTACCTTTATTATCTCTAGATCTAGGCATAAGCAAACATGACTTCTAAAATGACAATTAAAATCAAATCTATGTTGTGTTTTTGTTTGTTTTTTTATTTTTTATTTTTTTTTTATATTTTGTTTTTTTCGAAATCCTCTAACTGCGCCTCCCCGACAACGGCACCAAAATGTAGTGGCCAATCTAGGGTGCTAGATTAGACTAGATTTAATATCAACCAAGGTAGGTAAACTTAGAGGCACGTGTCTAAAGTCTATAGACATAAAAGGATCTCATCTACCTAACTAAGTGTCTACTGTGACTGGCTACAACACTCCTTTACAGGAGATTGAAATATGTTTCCTCTCAGACCTTAACACTCAGATCATCTAATTTATCTAACTGTTCTAAAGAAACAGCGTGTTACTAGTCTAAGTTTTCAACCCTCTTACAAGGATATCATTCACAAAAGCTCTTTCCAGCTAAAACACTAAGCATTCATGAAAACCAAAAGCTCTTTTAAGCACGCTGAAATTTTAAATGCATGAAAACGGAGTCCACAGAGATACTTCAAAATCTAATGATCCATCAAATCTTTTACAAGATATTTTTCAATGATCTAGCAATCGAATTCTCAAGCTATCACCATGAATATTACTTGCAAGAACTCCTAATCAAATCAATAAACTCACAGGAAAGGAAATAACATGAAATGTTATTCACAGTATTCAAATTCAAAAACGCTATGGAAATGAAAATAAAATTATACCAATCTCCACGTAGGGCCCATCCACGCTTCAATGACACACTTAGGAAACTTCAAACGATGAGAATGTTAACGCATAAGCACTGTAATGGTAAAACGATGCCTATAATTAAGTTCTGGAAATCGAAATCACATGCAAGAGCAATGTTCTGGAAGCAATACACAAGAATAACAACCGTCCTGGACAATACAATACACAACGTTTTATCTACTTGTCTCCTATCCTATATTCACTAACTTTCCCTCTATAATCGAATGTACATACATTATGCTGATGTTTTTGCTTTTACAAAAGGAGTGATTTTTTGTCTTTTCTAATCTTAACTGATTTCCAAAGCAAAACGAAATCAGTTTGGGAAACTCTGGCTTTTTGCTGCCTTTGTGACCAAAAAGGCTAGGTTTGACCAGCATTGACCATGTATCCAGGAGCTTTAGATTCACTGTTGAATAGATCTTTCATCATGTATGTACATTCGAGATCACGTTCCTATATTTTACTTTGATTTTCCTGCCATGCCACGTATCACATCATAAACCATTTACACAAAGTCATGACATCCTGTAATTTTTGTTGAAAAATCCTAATTTTTAACATAAATATTCACAAATTAAATTTAATGTAAAATAAAAACTATAATTCTTTGATTAATCAATTTCAATGTACTATGAAGGGTTTGTGGGAGAGAAATATAGACAAATGATGGATTTCTAAAAGAAAAGGATGGCAATGAAATGGTACCAACAGTTTGCTATCATTTCTTGACTAGTACTTTTCATCGCGTTATCATACCAATGTGCCCTTAGGATTATTCGACAACAAAGTCAAAGTTGCAAGGAATGTATGGTTTTGGTGCAACAAAAGTTAAAATATATGATGTTTTGGAAATTCATTTGTTTTTTCTTTTAAATTTTCTTATCTATTGTAATCCATGGCATATGATAGAGCTACAATTCGAAGTTATGGTAAAGAAGTAGTTGCCAACTTTATATCTGAGCTATATGAAATTGAATAGTCCTCATATGTGAGGAAGGTGGATTTAACAGGTCTTAAATAAAATACCGCAACAAGAGTGCCAGACCGCAACAACAGTCCCAAACAACTGGATTTAACATGTCTTACATTAAATACTGCAACAATAGTGTCGGGACAATCATGCGTGACCACAACAATAGTGCTAAAGGAATGCAACAATAGTTCCAAACCAAAACACCAATGCCAAAATATCATAACAACGTTATGAAAGAATTATAGCTATATACAGTGCCAAAAGATCTGCAAGGGCTTTTTGACCGAAAAACATTTTCATCAAAAGAATAAGTGGACGAATTCCCCCCACCTCCCCCCTCCGCCCAGAAAAATTCATTTCACGGTATTTGAGGCTAAAGTTAACTTAAATGTCCAAATTTTCCGCCAAAACTTAGTTTTAATGTTTGAAAGAAAAAATAAATAAATAAATAAATCACTAGTTCAGCTGGAAAAATTAGATAATTTAGCGTAAAGAATTAAATAGTTCAACTCAAAATAGACAATCAAAAAAATTTCATGATAAATTCTCACAAAATTCCAACGGAGCTTCAGATTTCACCCGAGACCTACTCCTTGTGATGTTAGCCAAGCTTGATTAAGCATGTTTCCTTTTGATCTGCCTTGTAGTTAGGTTGTTTATGAAGGAACCTTCTCTTATACCAATTGTTGGAAGCAAGGTTGAATTTTTAGTGAGGTGGAGGAATGAATTAGTATTAAGTCTAATTTAAAAATTTATCTCAATTCTTGCTTTCACATTTAAACTTGGCAATTGTTATGTGTGAACCGCCAATATATTACAATTATATTTGTAAAGATTTTGAGTCATTTTACAATTGTATTTGTTATTTGTTTTACAATTGTATAGAGAGATAAAGAGACAATGAGTGAATTACATTAAGAAACATTATAATGATTATAATTTTTCCAAAACACCTTGACATTGATTTACTAAATTTACATGTTATTAACTTGATGTAAAGCTTAAAATTCAAGGATTATATGAGGTATTAATTATATAGATGCATTTCTTTCTCTAGTAGAAGATGTGAATTTTACTGATTAACAAAAAATGTAATTTTATACTAAGAAGCATTCTGGAGAAAAAGAACCTATTGGCATAGAGCTAAAAAAAGGAACATAACAACAAAAACACATACAATAAGAGGAGGGCGAAAATTTGAATGACATTTTCGATTAACTGATCTATTTACCTTTTTTTTTTTTTTCACCTTGTGCCAAACATATAAATAAAGTTTCAAAGTAACCATTGCAAAATCTTTACCTTCTTCCACAAGGTGGCTTCTTTTTCAAAGTCTGAACTTTCGAAAGCATGGGCTCTATTATTACTCCCAAGCGCATTCGAGATTGGTAATGCTACATGGATGGAATCGTGCTGAATCTAAATGACTATATTAACTTTCCTAGTTTGTCCTCTCCTAGTAGTTTTCCAGGATCATGAGCCTAATCTCATCTTTATGTTGTGCTTTATTATTCTCTTTTGTTCTCTCTCCTTCATCTTTACAAAGGGAGAGCCTGGAAAACTACCACCGCTTTCGTTGGTATTGTTTCCTTTTTTTCTTTTACAGGTTCTTATTTCCCTTCGTAGCATGTATTTTGTATAGATGCATTATTATTGGTAATAAACAAATTTGGCATTGAATACTCATGAAAATTTTCCACTAGAAATTTATATATATGCACTAAGCCTTTGGGTGGAGATCCCAATAGGTAGACCAAGAATGGTGATAAAAATTATGAAACTATTACGTTTGTTTGAGATATTTTTTTTGTTAATTTCAAATTAATATTTGTGTTTAGTCTTTGGTGGATTATTATACAATTTTCATCTCGACAAATACGATTTCCATGTACTTGTCCTTATTTTTTATGGCTTTTTTGCATCCTATTTTTTCCCTTCTAACTCTAGGATCAAATCCAAAAAAAAATAATAATAATTATTCTTAATCATTAAATGAAACCAGAAAATTATTAAAGAAATATGTTTATGTCAACATAATGTTTAACATTTTAACTTCAAATTTACGAAGCACTGAGATGGATCAAATCTCTTGAGATGCAAATCTCTTTTAGAGTGAAAAGATATTTGATCCCTCTTGGGGCTTGATAAATCCAGAGTTAAGATAGATCTAAGCTAACTTAATTTTTTTTTTATCCTTAGGGTGGATGGGTTGAAATATATCTACTAACTTGTATCATATAAGGATTTTAGTGGTAATATCATAGCTTTATTTTATCTTGGTCACATTAACCATTTTGAAACATATGATGGAAATGTAGAAAAACAAACAATATAAAATCAAAATTTTGATCTAATATTTTTCAATGTTTTTTTTGATAAGTTAAATTTCATATATATGTGTGGGGTTAATTAAATTATTTCTACTAATACAAAATGATTACATTATTCTAACTCTTTATGTTCCTTTTGGTTGTCATGATAGAAACAAGACCATTAGAAATACAATAATGTTTTTTTGCTAGAATATATATATTATTGTTAGAAATATCGTTTAAAGTTTATTGGCTTACTAGTTACCAAAACTATTAAACAAATATAAGAAACCATAATAGACTAAGACAAACTCTTATAGTAAACAAAGATCATCATGCAAAGACTAGGAGTAGGTGGGAGCATCTACATTAATAGGATTTTATTCACTTGGGTCGCAAGGAAGAACTTTTTCAGGAAATAAAATTTCTTCAATCTTAGTCCAAATGTTTGTCCATTTCTTTGAATTTCAACTAAATCTTTTCCATAATCTCGAGGAATTTATCTTTAATTCCATTTGGATCTAGAATCACCCTATCTAAGAGCATTCTTAGTTATTAGTAGAGGCCCATGTTATACATGTTTTTATTATGATGTCCATGGGCATGACTAGTGTTTATAACCCAATCAACAATTATTACTATGGTCTTGAATTAGAGTGGAAATCATGTTCATTTGTGATATTTTCCTCATCTTCTTGAATTTCTCGTTGAATCTCTAGCAAGGTCTATATGAAAGAATATGAGTCAAGGATTGAGTTGGAGCGCATACCCACAAGTTCAAATAGGAACAACAACCACCAACTCCCCTTTGGGATCAGGCTCTTGCCTTGGCATGGTAATAGGCTACCTAAAAGGAAGAAAGCATAATGTGCACAAAGATAGAGGTTTAACCACTAAATTAGACAAAGAAGCCCCTAATCTTCAACCATGAACAACCAATCTCTAAATTTCAATGAACTCTTTAAGGATATGAAACCATACCAACGATAGTGTGAATTGAGGCTAAGCAAGGACACCCACAAGACCACCTCTATTAGTCACCCTCAACCTTTTCAAATTCGAGACATACACAAGAAGATAAAAACCCCCAAGAAACCAACGAGACTTCATTGCCAACTGCCAACCATAAAGAGAAACAAAGGAAATCACTATTTAGAGAAACTTATTATCTCACAAGGTTGAAGTAAACCATAAGAATTTGCATCTCCAGGTGAAAATCTTTCTACGAAAAGCCACAAAACCAACAATAAATCTACTTCCCACCATATACTATCACTGTAAATAGAAAAAAAATAGCTTGAAAGGTGTAGACTAAGTGAATACTCGCAACAAAGAAGTTCTTTACAAAAAGAAAGAGAAAGAAAAAACGAAAAAGAAGCCAATACTAAATAAAATGTACTAAACCCTATGTCAAATATTTATAAAATTACACATCTCCATTGTATTAGGCTATAAGCATCTTTAAGAGAAATAGGTTTTTTTTTTTTAATTATATTTTTAAAGATAATATTTCTTTTAAATTATAATATTCTTAATAAGGAAATAAAATTGATATTAACATATTTTAATTTTATATTTATATTCATTTAAATTAGTATAGCTCGATTTTAACTTCTAATCTTCTAAGCTTAAAGAGATCAAAGGTTTTTTCACTTTAAAAGAGGTTTGTATCTCAGAAAATTTGATCCCTCTAGACACTTGCTAGATCTGAGGTTAGATGAATTTAGGACTATCTTAATTATTAATTATAATTTATAATAAAATACATTATTAGAATTATTATTTATGTTATTTTGTTTTATGAAAAATGACAATCGAAATGTTTATTCATAATTTTATAATTAGTTAGTTATTACTTTTTTTTGAGGTAGTCAAAATATTAAACATGGCATTACATATTCTACCATATTATTAGAATTGGAGAAAGGGTTCTTAGCACACATTAATATTAATTATGAGATTTAATTTAATCATTTTTTAATATAAATGTTATTTTAAATATTTTCTAAATAAACATATAAAATATATTGCCCATCTAATATTAAATCAACTTAAATTCATTGTCCATTTAATAACTTTTAGAGTTTGATAACTTTAAAGCTAAAATGAATTTAAGCTAGTTTAATTTCACCCTTAAATAAATTATATTCC
>APFE031635876.1:60353-70444 GCA_000404065.3 Pinus taeda | reverse complement strand
TGGACAAAAGTCATTTTTGATCATTAGGTCTAGGGATTAATCAATTTGGTCTTCAAACATGTCCAAAAAAGCCATGCATGCCAGAGTGAGGCCCTTACACAGTTATGATTCAGAGAGTTTCATCGGCATGTTGATAGACTTCGACTATTCTTCAAAACTCTGTTTTGAAGAAAAGTCAAATAGTGTCATTTGTGATAAAATTTTCAAAAAAGTCGTTAGTTGATTTCTTCAGGTGTAGGCATGGTTTCCGTGGCCAAATGCCTTGTCATGCAATCCCTACAAAGAGTGCCAAAAATTTCATCATTTGAGCTAAAATTTCAAAGGGAAAAGTGAAATTCAGTGTTGCTTTAAGTAAGAGAAAAAGTGTCAAAACATAACATTAGAAAAATGGGTTTTTGAAGAAGCAAAATTTAACCCATGACTTCCAAGTCTTTATATACAAGTTTCCACCAAAATCAAAGTCATTGTGCTAATCAAGGTCATAGAGAAAGAGTGCAAAGTGTTGGAGAGTGCAAAGCACGCGTTTAGAGTAAGTTGGAGGCAGTTTCTAGGGCACGACACACTCACACAGGGTCACGGCACACACAGAGGGCGTGGCGCACACAGAGCCACCCCTCAGTGCATTTTTTCAACGGGCGCGGTGCACACCCAGGGCGTGGCACATTGGGTTTGGTGTGCAGCGCACACCCACAAAGGGCTGACATCGTGCCAAATCACCTCAAATTTCTTGTGATACCCATCAAATTGATAGGTATGCTCTATATCACAGCTTTCTCATCAAATTTTATGGATGATATGGTGGTTCTTGGCTTTTTTTAATTGCCATAAAACTCATAAAACCAACCACTCAAAAAAGATCAAAACTATGGTGGCTAGGGTTGCATAATTATGGTGTTGATGCCAAGGCTCTGTTTTCCTACCATTTTTCCCTCTCCTACCATTTTTCCCTATCCTCCCTTTCTCATTTTTCCTATTATCCCTACCCTAAAACACTAGCAAACCCTATCCCCTATCCCTCCACTCTTTGGTCAACATAACACCCCAAAACCCTACCTTATCAAGACCCCAAACCCTACCTTACAAATAGGCCCCTAACCCCGCCACATATGCCGTAAACAAAACTTCTCCCCATAACCTATCCTACACATTACTCCCTCCTAATACTCCCTTTTGTTTCATTGTTCCCCTTGGTGGTAGATATCACAAAAGCACCCAGTTTCACACCATCATCAAAGGGCAACCCAAGTACAATACACACAACAGTCATGGCATCTGAGCATTCATCAAAGTATGATATGGAGACACAAAGTGATTCATCCTCAGAAGAACAGGCTCCCAGGAGACATCACAAGAGTGGCAAACATGTTAGGCATGAGCCCACTACCCTCACTGAATTACAAGCATGTCCTCTTGCCATGTCATGTTTCCAGCATCTATCATGTTCTGAATTTTGTCAAAGGGTGGCTAATGTTAGAGTTCATCATGAGTTGGCCCATCTTTTTGTGCTTCACCTACATGGAGGTCAGCCTATCTTGGTCGGGGTTACCTTCACATTGACACCCGAAACTATATCAGTGGCAACCAGCATACCAAATGTTGGAGAACAGTGGCACAAGAAGAAGAAGGTGGATAGGCAACACTATGAGCCTTACATTAAGGCCAGATTCTTGAGGCAGCTCACAAGAGTATTTCCATTCAGATATTTGAAAGATGATTATCCACTCATGAAATTGATCATGAAGTACTTCAGCTGTGAGGGGAGGTTCTCTCAACTATATGACTATCACATCAGGTTGCTCATGCACTTTACCAAGGTGAAGATGATGAACCTCCTATTTTTCATATGTAGGAACATAGAGAGGATGAACACCTTCATGCTGCATAAGACCCCTCAGCACCAGCTTAACAGTGTGTATCACTTTGCTCTTATCTGGATTTTGGTAGGTCATCAGTTGGGATTGTAGGGCATTGCTTGGGAGGACTTCATCTCCTGTGACCTCTTCAGCACATCACAGATACTATCAAAGCTAGAGCAGGAGATGGGTGGTCCTTCTCATCAGTATGAGCACCATGAGACCACTACCATGCCAGTTTTTGTTACATATCAGAGAGGTAGTAGGCGCTTGTTTGTAGCAGCAAAGCGAGTGTTATCTCCACCCAGGGTGGAAGGGGCCTCGCTTCCGGCATCAACGACACAGGTACTGGACAAGGGAAAGAAGCCCGTGCATGATGAGGGGCCATCAGGTGGACAGGAGACCGATGTCATCCTCATTGAGGATGATGAGGCAGAGGCAGAAAATGCCCAACTTAGGATGACCATTTAGGAGCAGAACACGGAGATCCAAGACTTGTCACTCAATGTGGAGAGGGCCAGATGGATCATTAGGTATATAGAGTAGAGAAACAGGTAGCTTGAGGACCAACAGGCAATCATGGAGCTGCAAAGCATCCATGAGAATCGACAAGCTGCCCAGCAAAGGAGGATCGAGCTCACTACCTTGGAGCAAGAGATCAACAACGATCGTGAGTCCTGGTTAGAGCGGATCAATGTCCACTTGGAGATACTACTGGAGAAGGCCGAAAGAGACAAAACCATACTGAGGAGGATGGCTTGTCATTACAGGGCACGGTGCATGAGTGCAAAGGCCTGGATAAGGAGCTTGAAGGCCAAATTGAGCAGAGCAACAAAAGAGGAAAAAGAGAAAGATCAGCTTTGAATCTTGGCTGAAGCTTCTGTGGCCCAGCACAGTGCCTCTTAGAGAACCTCCAGCCCAAATTTCAAGAAATGTGGGACAATTTTGGTCACATGGAAATTTTTTGGCACAAACACAGGTTTTTTCTCTCTATTCGCCGCGCCACTGGTGCAGCGCGTAGGATTGGGAGATCCAAATGGGAAATGGCTTGCATTTTTGGATTTCGCATGCAAAATCACGACTACTGGCACTCGGGAAAGAAATTTGGGCATGATTTGAGTCTCCCGGAGGTCAAAAACACCCAAAAAATGGCCTCACTGCCCCTATTTTGACACACAGGAAGTAGTCTTGGGAGAATGAAGATTTGGAGGGGAAAATGAGCTCCAAATTCAAAAATTCCACTTGGGTTGGAAATTAGATAGGACAATATTTCCAACAAGCATACTTGGGCACATTTTGGACTCCTTCAAGTGCCTCAATACGGGCCTCAAAGTTGCATGGCGCATACAAAAAATGGCGTGGCGCATATAGGAAAAAAGGCCCAATTTGCCTCTGTTTCGCGAAATTTCGATTCGCGACTTTTCATAATTGGGCCCTCTCATCTACACTTCACTTTTTTGATACCAAAGGTGGCTTTTAAAGTACTTTCACTCCAGATGGGCATCTATCCAAGTGGCAAAGGAAGGCAAAGGGTCACCCAAGCCATTTTTCATGTTTGTGGCGCTGCACCTGTAGCTGATGTTTGGCTCTCCACCTTCATTTTGTAATGGTTTGAGTAACTCCCCAACCCTTGGGCATTCTATCTCTTCATGGCACATTCTATATATTGTATGCAAACTATTTGCAAAGGGTTGGTTGGCTTGTAACTTTTGGGAGACTGTGGGAAAGAAACTTCGTTTCTTCATTGTATATTTTTTATAATAATAATAATAATAATATCCATTTTTAAGGTCACAACCAAGCCAGACACCAAATTGGTGTATGAGACCCCCTTGTTTGTGGGACAAAGGGAAACCACCTCCGTCCCGCTGCGCAGCGGATTTGACTGTAAAGTCTACGCAAGGCATACATACTCTACCCCCCTCTGGTTTTGAACCTGTGACCTCTTAGGAGGAAACACATGCTCTTAACCATTAGGCCCACTCAAGCTATATATACAGAGGATTAATGAAAGGCAGCGGCTCTGTTTCATGAGATTCATGTGGTTGTGAGTTCAGCAAATGTGTCTCTTATGTTTCATATGTATCTTGCTATGTTTCATAGCTCATTTCATATTCATTTCCGATGAAATTTTCTTAGTTAGATAAGGTAGAATTCAATTTTATTGCTCTGCCTGTGGGAAAATTTCATGTTCAGTGTTCTTCTTCTGTTGAAAAGGATTCATGTTACCCATGCCCTTTTCACCCTCCTAAGAAATCTCTCCATTTCGCGTTGCTTCAAACTAAATTGTTGGACTCTCCGCCTATCTTGCCTCACGAAGTAATCTATGTCTTTATATTAAATTCTTTGTTCTTTGAGGTCCATTGATCCCATACCATCCCAGAAAAACAATCATTCATAAAAATCACTTCTTGTATCCATATTCACTTACTAGACTAAGATAAATATTTCGCTGTAAGTCATCTCAGGCCATTTCATTTATCTATTCACTGAGTGTGACTCGGAGAGAGCCCTCTCCTATTCTGGTAGGGGTAGCTACCAGACTGAGAGCGGTTTGTGGTTACCCTGAATTTTGCCTTCCTTCAGCCTAAGGAAGATTTAGGTTCTAACAAATCAAGCTATCTAATTCTAATCTTATAACTTCCAATGGCTCAGATTACACTGATGAGCTCACTATTTTTCTCTACCTAACTACTAATCTGCCAAGATTAAACAATTTAGCCAAATCTTTATTCTCTATCTATCAGCATGAAATTTAAAGAATTAATGAATGAAGATTAAACTGTTTGATTATCATGGATTGTTTCATTTTGGACAAGCTGCACACAATTTTATTTGCAAAAAGTAAACTAAGAGTAGTGACATTTGAATGTGCACACTTTCATGATCTATTTTTATCTATTTTTGGTGGGGTTCATATTTTATCTTCTTTTTTGATCCTTTTATTTTAGTCCTTTGTTTTTTCTTTTAGGACTTACCCTCTTTACATTTTTTAATATGGGAAAACATTTTGTAGAAATCAAAAGTATGTACAATATTACAAGACTTTACACAATCAATTCAAAATTATGAAGCTTATTATTATAGGAACCTAACAGTGGCTCCACTTGGGGATGGCATCTTCATATGAGATGTCAAGAACTTTCTGATTAGTGGCCTTGGAAGTTTGACTGTGCTTTACTGGGAACTGCTTTCTGTGATCTCCTTTATTCAAACTAATGATGTTATACATTTGAAAGCTTAACATTTCCTTTTTAGGTTTCAACTTTAGAAGATAACCATCCACTCCAATCTAAACTTTTCTATGGTATTTACAGTGAATAGAGCTAGTGAACTACTGATTACTCTGGTGGAAAATAGTGCTTCAACATTCGACCATTGACTAGTCCACCTTGTAAGTGTGTGCCATATAATGCTTTAAAGAAAAATGCATTATTGCTTCTGTAACCATAAATAACATATGGGCCTTTCCAGAGAAAGTCAGATTTCCCATGTTTCTCTTTGTCCTCCCTCTTGGAATCCCATTTTAGTACTTGATCACCTATGTAGAAATCCTATGCTTTAGCTTTCTTATCAAAGATATTCTTGATTTTTTCTTGAATTACTTGGGATTTGATATAATCTTCTTCCCTCGTTTGCTGCAAATGAATTGTTTGGTTTATCCTCCTTTGGATGTCATTTGGTTCTACTTGTAGTTCTTGAATCATTTTGATCACTGGTACTCCCAATGAGGATGGAAAAACAACATCCATCCCATATACCAATTGATGAGGAGATGTACCAATATATTTCTTAGTAGTAAGCCTGTCTGAACATAGGTCATTCACCAACTTCCTGTTTCAGGTTTTCTTGTTGTCTTTTGACAACTTCTTGATGATGTTGACTAGGCTTTTGTTTGAAGATTCTGCTAGCCCATTACCTTGAGGGTAATAGGCAGTGGAATGGCCTAGGGTGATATGGTATTGGTTTAAAAAATCTATCATTTCCTTAGATTTGAAGGCAAAAACATTATCAGTGATGAGCTTTTGTGGGCATCCAAATCTTGAAAGGATATTGTTTTCAAGGAATGAGATGATGACTGAGTCAGTGGCTTGTCTAGAAGGGATGACTTCTATCCACTTGGTAAAATAATCAGTGGCTATCAGGATCCATTTGTGTTGGGCTGAGGAGGGTGGGTGAATTTCCCTAATGAAGTCTAAACCCCATTGTTGAAAAGGCATTTCTACTGAGATAGGTTTGAGGGGTAATGGTAAGAGTTTCTTCTTGCCTTCAAATATTTGGCATTTGTGATAGGAGGTCACATATTTTCGGACATTTGCAAAAAGGGTAGGCTAGTAAAAACCTGTCTTTAAAACCTTATCAACAGTTGTTTTCCAGTATAGGTGTCCCCCAGAATCCCTTGCATGGAATTCCCGCATGACTCTGTCAGCTTCATCTTTTAATAAACAATTTAATAAGATGCCACCAATATCTTTCCAAACTAAAACATTGTCTAAGATACAATATTTCATTGCTTTGACTTTTATGAATCTACTTTTAGTTTTAGATAAACCAGGAGGAGCTTGTAGGTTGAGTAAAATGAAAATAATGTCTGCATGCGAGGTGAATCTATGAAAGCTTCACTGATTTGTGGAGTTGCCATTTCTTCATGATCATCTATGGCAGTAATGAAATTTATGTATAAGGCTCGACAATTTAATTTAGCCATGAGCTTGGCTAAACCTTGGCCTTTAATAAATTTTGTAGGCTTGATTTCAATGTCATATTCTAGTATGGTGGCAATCCATTTGCCCCTTTTCCCATTAGGCCCATCCTGATTTAGAATGTCCTTTACAACTGAATTTGGAACATATGCTATTATGTGAGAGTATATAATATATACTCTGAAATCCTTTATGGGTTTTGATGAGTATCATCATTGAGTAATTATATGGGCCTTAATTGGCCTTAATTAACCTCCTAGCTTAGTCAAACCAACTATTCTCACAACTTATTGCATACTTTTGATTATATTTTTCTTATGAGATGAGTTAGAGTTGGATATTTTTCTTCGTGGTCTAATGTGCATGTAATGCAGGAATAAAGGATTAAAATCGAGGGAAATTCAAGGATAAAAGGTAAAAGAAAGGAACTATGGAAAAATACCTTGGTAAAAACTCAGATGGGACAAGGGAGAGGTATTACAGGAGGTAAATCCTCCTCATTTAATGCCCATTCATTTGAATATCCCCCCATAAGCTAAAAGTACAAAAAACCAAATCAGGAGTACTAAAAGACAGCCAAGCAAGTGGAAGTACAAACACCCTCCCTATTAGAAGGCAGTCGAGCTAGTGAAAGTGAAAGAACAAGTTACCATTAAGTTGGGAGCTATACCTCCCTAATTTTGAGGGAAGTCATTGAGACATCAGATGTATAAATAGAGAGGCTTAGGACCTTGGTTGTTTTAGTCAGTTAGCCAATATTTAGTCAGCTAGTCAGGATTTGAACTTTTACTGTGGAACTCTGCTTTGTAATAGTTTGATGTAATACAGTTCTTTTATAATGAATATGAGTTTTGATTTGAGCTAGCACTGAGTTAACTCAGAGGGCTGAAGCTCTTGGGTTAGGGCCCAACCCTAGCAGCCAAAGCTCCTCTTTATTGTATTGTTATCCTAGCTTAGATTCCTGATTTCTGTTAATTTACTTAAGCAATTCATTTCTGTTGCAATAGTAGCATAGATGCATGGTTTGATTGTTCATTTTTTTAAATATATGCATTTTCATCACTGTGGTTCAACATAGATTTATGGATTTTCTGTTCATGTACTTAAGCAACTTCCTGTTTTCTGTTCATTTGCTTGAATAGTTGCAGTATCATTATAGTAGTGTAGAACATATTAGTTTTGATTTAGTTTGCTTCATTCATGCTTTCAATTATCCTGATGCAAAGAAAATATCCACAAGGTTTCTCACAGGTGTCTCAGCCTCACCTCCTCCCTTTGGGACCATGATGTGAGGAAGAAACCTTGCAGCAACCCCAAAAGCATAGGTTTTTGGCTTTCACGAAGGTTTTGTTGTTTAAACATAGTTACTGAGTTCATTATCACTCTGCCCATTTAATAGTAATCAGCTCAATTCACTCTCTTTCTATCATTCAGACCTTAATCAAATTCCCATGTCATTCCTCTTCAGCATGAAAAGCCTGAGTAGAAGCTGTTAAATTCATGTTTAAATGGTTTTTTTTGGTAAATCGCTTACATAGAAAAACTGACCAATCACCGCTCAAATTCCTTTCTGCATTTGACTTTTCGCCCTTTAAATCCTCGCCATCGATTTTCCTTGCTAGATCTGACGGTATTCACGTGATATTGCGTGGATCTCTTGTCTGAGCATTATCCAGCCGCGCACATGTGATATGAGCGGTTTCCCCGTGCTACGTGTTGGTCGGGGAGGCTAATCACGTCAAATTATACAAAACTGTTTACAGCTTTGAGGGTGCGTGATATTCCACTTACCGCCCTCTAAACGCACTCTCCCATTTTCACACGTTTTCTTTTGCCCACATCCATCTCTATCATTGATCTGTCTCCTAATCTGACAGTTGTCACTTCACTCGATACCATTTCCGCACATTCCTTTTGCCCACGATCTTCACTGTCCATTTGCTGATTGATTCCGCGATATAATCTCAGACGTCCATCCCGTTAGTTTACCATGTTCGACCATCTTCCTACGTACCCTCCTATGATCCGATATCAGCCATTCATTCGCTTTCCACCCACCTGATCCAATGGTTCTTATGCACTGTTACTCATTACATCCCCTTCCCACCATTTTGATCTCTGACCTTTCTTCCACTTAGACATAGACCTAGCCTAGTTTGCATTATTTAACCCTTAGTCTAAGTTTTGATTTTTTTTTCCTTTTGAAACTTAGGAAATTAGCATTACATGATTTCTTTCTTCATTTCTGTAGTAGAATAGCTCTCTTCTAGACTAGGTTTGCTCTCCTTCCATCAAAATCAAGCTTCTTCTGACCCTATAGAAGTCTAGCTTATAACCCCTGGGGTCTCTTGCTAGATGACCAGTGACAACAGGCAATACTTTCACTTCTACTTGTTTATATAGCACAGTCACCTCCAAGTTTGTACGAACCCCGGGATGATAAGTAAAGCTGGTAGCCCTGAGAGTTGCAAAATTCTTGCTGCAATACCTAGGCTCATCACTTTTGGTGCCATTGCTGGGGAGGTGTTCGAGTAGTAGTGATTACTGTTCTTTTCTTCTATTTTCTAGTTTCCAACTTTATTCCATTAGTTTATTTCTACAAAAGTAATCTAGTTTCTTTCTTTCATTTTGTCATTTATCTGCTTTCCTTTCCATTCTGCAAGTTAGTCTAGTTTCCTTTCCATTTTGCAAGTAGTTTCCTTTTTTTAGTGTTTTTCATTCAATTCAACAATTTCATTCTGCAAGTAGTTTTCTTTCTGTCAGTAGTTTCTTTTCATTCAATCAAAAATTTCAATTCAACAAGTAGTTTCCATTCTGTTAGTAGTTTTTCATTTAATCAACAATTTCCTTTCTCCAAAGTACTTTCCAGCTTTAAAGAAAATGTCACAAAAAAACCAAAAACATTTCCTTTCATGCCTCATAGGATTAGGGATAATTTAGGAAAATTCTTGCCAAATACCCCCACCTCATCCAACAGTTAACCTTCTTTCTTCTTCACTGACGGTGAATTGGAAGCCCCTTTGGGTGAGTAACCTGATATATTTGAGTAACCTATATGGGAAGAAGAAGAGGAAGAACCCATTCCTACTAAACTAATGGCTGAACACTTAAATGATAGAGGAGATAGAGGGAGAATTGTGAGTTCCTTCCCCATTAGGGAAACCAATGGGGACACTAAAATGAAGATTATAAGCCCCTCTTCTCTACCTCATTTCCATGGCTTGACCACATAGGACCTGACACTTTCCTATTTCAGTTTGTTGTTGTCTCCCAAACCTATGACTATAGAGATGATGAGCAAAAGTTGAAATTGTTTCCATCTACCCTCAAGGATGAAGAATTGTGTTGGTTCATGGGTTTACCTAGAGATAGCATAACAACTTGGGATCATATGCAGTAGGCCTTTAACAAAAAAAATAGGGACTACTATAGGTCAAAGGACACTAAAGATGAGATTTTCAGGATGACCATAGGCCAAGATGAATCCCTAGAAGACTACGAAGAGAGATTCTAGCTCAGTTACAAAAGGGCCAGG
>APFE031635876.1:27509-50690 GCA_000404065.3 Pinus taeda | reverse complement strand
ACCTTATGGCTCGAAGTTAGCTTTACCCAAAAAACTAAATATTTAAAAAATTTAGCTTTAGCCGAAAAACTAAATATTTTTCTCAATGTTTCTTATTTTCCGAGATCACACTAAAGTGCAGGGAAAAGAGCATACGCATGAGAAAAAAATCCTTCCTTTCTGTTTCTGATTTGCCCAGATCGCACAGAGTCGCAGGGCAAAGAGCATACGCAGAAATGAAAGGTATAGATCCGGTTAAAAAAAAACTAAATAAACCGAAACCGAAATAAGCAGAGAAAAAATAACAGTAAACTGCAAATAAAGACTGTATACCTCCAGATCTTAAAAATGACGCAGATAGGGCTACCGGAAACCTTTTCGCGTGAAACGAAAGGGGTTCCTCACTGAAACAGATGCTCCGAACACAACAGAGCAGTCCTCTCGGCCTGAAAGCAATCAGAAACAGTAGATCTAGGAAACGACAGCCGCATGCAGTTCTACCGGCTTCAGATTTGGATCACCAACGGACGCGGCCCTCAAATAGCTCTGATACCATGTAGGAAGTTACAGGGTAAGTTCCTCAGACAGAACACCAGAAGGACACCGCTCACAAACAGATCACAGATCAATACACCAGTATTTTGACGTGGTTAAAACCCTCAGAGAGGGAAACAGTCCACGGCCTGCGCCAACGTGGCTACTACAGGCAATTTATTAATAAAAGAATGAACATTTACATAAGCTTCTCTCATGCACGGTTAACCTACAAATGACCCTCCATGCGCTTTAAATAGAATTCATGGACCAATCGGGTGTCAAGCCACGGATCAAGTGTCGGTAATACCGAGGAGAGAATGAACCGTCGGATCACTACATATCGTGACCGTCGGATTGTAAGTTACAAAATGTACAACGGTAAAGAAACACACTTTACCTAACTCTATACCTAACTCTATATTAGACCAAGTTGAACTTAACTATTTCCTATGTGTCGGAATATCCTAACAATAAGAACAATATGGCTCAGACCATATGTGGTGGAAAGATGCCATGACGATGGTTCAGTGCAGATCAGAACTATAGATGAAAAATCCATTGCATTACTAGTTAATGGACACAGATTGAAAATGTACAAGAGGCCTTCATCTAAACAAGAGTTCATTGACAACAACAATAAGATAGTGATGATGGTGGAGCAAGTTTCGACTCCTCCCTCATCAGGTCACTGAAAAAAAAGAAGAAGAAAAAAACGGAATAAGGATTCAGGTGAAAACCTCCATGAGGCGCCTGAGTCCCATCTTTGGTTTGCAAACCTCCATGAGACAGACCAAGGATGAGAAAAATGGAAAGAAAAATAAGATCCCAGGGTGAAAACCTTCCTTGAGGTGCCCAGGGCAGATCCCTAGGGTGAAAACCTCTCTGAGGCAACCTTGGTGTTTTTGAAAAAATGTAATAATAGAAGAAAAAAAAGAAAAAAGAAATTGTTTCGCAGGTGGATGAATCAGGGAGCAAACAGAAGATCAAAATGGAACCCAGCCTCACATGTACTCATCACCTCCACTCATTACCATGTACCCCTCCATAAGTTCCATTGTTTTTCACTTCATTGCTTCAATTTAGGTGAAGATTATGTTTTCTATAGAATCACCTTATCCATGACCATCATCCCTGCATCCACACACACTCCTACTCCCTTTGTCCATTCATTGGAGCATCCTCACAGACACCATTAGCAGACAACAAAGGAAGAAGAAAGATGACTACATGCAACATCAACATCATATCTGCAGTCACAGACACCATCAGAAGACAACAAAGGAGGAAGAAGAATGACCATCAACAACACCTCTGATATTTAACACTTGTAGCATGGAATTAAGGCCACATGTAAGTATCCTACTCACTCACTCATATACATCATTTGATAAAATGTTGTACAGGTTAAGAGGTAGTTGGTTTGTAAGTAAAAAGGTGGCCAGTTTCCTCTAAAAAAAGGCTATGCCCTCCAAAAATTTAGGATCCCTATAACATGGGCTATCTTCAATTACTTACTATCATAGGATGATATCAAAACCTTCATCTATGGTGTTAGTCCTTCTGTCAGTGAGGAGGTGACAAAACAAAGAAAAGCAAATACAGATCTAGATGGGGATGATATGGATAAAGAAGAAATTAATATAGAGGGACATGACGAAGAAGAACACAAAGGAACATGATGCTGAAACAGAAGAGAAAGAAGGCAGTGAAAAAAGAAAAAGAAAAAGAAAGAGCAGCAAGAAACAAAAGAGATAAGTGGCTTCAGGGATAGGGAAGTAGCTGAACAATAAAATCCCTTGAGCCTAATCAACACCCATAATCTCATTGCAAATGATCCTCAGTTGACAGTTAGATATCTTGCTACCCAAGGGCAAGCAAGTACACATTTTGAGGATATGTTTAGGCTGCTAAGAAATGATAATATACATGCTTGCTAAAAAGGATGGAAAACACTGCCACATAGCTTGAAGATCAGAGAATATCAGTCGGTAGAAGGAGAAAGGAAAGCAGGTTCCCATAAACCAGAAGAAAATACCACAACAAAAGCATGAGATGTTAGAGAGGCTACCACAGACACTAAGTTTCTTAGAGGATGAGCAACACTTTTAGTAGGGGGATGATGATGAGTCTCATCATTAAGTAATTATATGGGCCTTAGTTGGCCTTAATTCACCTCCTAGCTTAGTCAAACCAACTATTCTCACAACTTATTGCATACTTTTGATTATATTTTTCTTATGAGATGAGTTAGAGTTGGATATTTTACTTCGTGGTCTAATGTGCATGTAATGCAGGAATAAAGGATTAAAATCGAGGGAAATTCAAGGATAAAAGGTAAAAGCAAGGAAATATGGAAAAATACCTTGGTAAAAACTCAGATGGGATAAGGGAGAGGTATTACAGGAGGTAAATCCTCCTCATTTAATGCCCATACATTTGAGTATCCCCCCATAAGCTAAAAGTACAAACAACCAAATCAGGAGTACTAAAAGATAGCCACGCAAGTGGAAGTACAAGTAGCCTCCCTACTAGAAGGCAACAAAGCTAGTGAAAGTGAAAGGACAAGTTACCATTAAGTTGGGAGTTGTACCTCCCTAATTTTGAGGGAAGTCGTTGAGACTTCAGATGTCTAAATAGAGAGGCTTAGGACCTCAGTTTTTTTAGTTAGATAGCTAGTATTCAGTCAGCTAGTCATGATTAGAACTTTTACTGTGGAAATCTTTTTTGTAACAGTTTGATGTAATATAGTTCTTTTATAGTGAAGATGAGTTTTGATTTTATCCAGCACTGAGTTAACTCAGAGAGCTAAAGCTCTTGGGTTAGGGCCCAACCCTAACAGCCAAAGCTCCTCTTTATTGTATTGTTAAGCTAGCTTAGGTTCCTGCTTTTTGTTCATTTACTTAAGAAACTAATTTCCATTGTAGCAATAGCATAGATGCATGGTTTGATTGCTCATTTGAATAAATAGATGCATTTCCATTATAGTGGTTCAACATAGATTTATGGGTTTCCTGTTCATGTACTTAAGAAGCTTCCTGTTTTTTGTTCATTTGCTTGAATAGTTGCAGCCTCATTACAGTAGTGTAGAACATATTAGTTGTGATTTGGTTTGCTTCATTCATGCTTTCAATTAGCTTGGTAGAAAAGAAAAGATCCATAAGGTTTCTCACAGGTGTCTTAGCCTCACCTCCTCCCTTTGGGACCATGATGTTAGGAAGAAACCCTGCAACAACCCCAAAAACATAGCATTTTGGTTTTCACAAAGGTTTTATCATTTAAACGCAGTTACTGAGTTCATTGTCACTTTTCCCCATTAATAGTCATCAGCTTGATTCGCTCTCTTTCTATCATTCATACCTCACTCACATTCCCATGTCATTCCCCTTCAACATGAAACACCTGAGTAGAAGCTGTTAAATTCATGTTTAAACGATTTTTGCCGGTAAATCACTTTACACAACAAAACTGACCAATCATTGCTTAAATTCCTTTTTCCGTTTCAATTTTCGCCTTTTAAATCCCCATTGTTGATCTGCCTTGCCAGATCCGATGGCCTTCATGCGATATCGTGTGTATCTCTTGTCTGACCATTATTTGGTCGAGGGCACACGATATGAGCGGTTTCCCCGTGCTACGTGTCAGTGAGGGATGCTAATCGCATTAAATTCTACAAAACTTCTTACAACTTTGAGGGCACATGATATTCCACTTAACACCCTCTAAACTCACTCTCCCATTTTCGCATGTTTTCTTTTGCCCACTTCCATCTTCGTTGTTAATCTGTCTCCTGATCTAACGACTATTGCTTCACCCAATACCATTTCCACACGTTCCTTTTGCTCGCAATATTCGCGGTCCATCTGCTGATTGATTCCGTGATATAATCTCAGCTGTCCATCCCATTAGCTGACCATGTTTAGCCATATGCCTACGTACCCTGCTACGATCTAATCTCAGTTGTTCCTTCACTTTCCACCCGCCTGATCCAACGGTTCTTATGAATTGTTGCTCATTACGTCCCCTTTCCACCATTTTGATCTTCGACCATTCTTCTGCTTAGACACAGACCTAGCCTAGTTTCCATTGTTTAAGCCTTCGTCTATGTTTTGATGTTTTTTACTTTTGCAACTTAGGAAATTAGCATTACATGATTTATTTCTTCATTTCTGTAGTAGAATAGCTCTCCCTTAGACTAGGTTTTCTCTCCTTCCATCAAAATCAAGCTTCTTCTGACCCTATAGAAGTATGGCTTGGAACCCTTGGGGTCTCTTATCAGATGAGCATTGAAAACAAGCAGTACCTTCACTTCTACTTGTGTATATAGCACAGTAACCTCCAAGTTTGTACAAACCCTAGGTTGATAAGTAAAGCTAGTAGCCCTAGGAATTGCAACATTCTTGCTACAATACCTAGGCTCATCAGCTTTCACTAAAGCAAGGAATTGTTTTTCCATTATATTTTACTTTAGTGTAGAATCTCTCAAAGCTTTACTGAAGAAGGCGATGGGTTATTCATAACCCTCATCCTTCTTTTGCAACAAGACTGCTGCAATGGTGTGATCCGAATCAAATGAAAAAATTATGAAATCTTTGTTAAAATTAGGACTTATGAGGACATGTGTTTTAGTAAGGGCTTCTTTGATTGCTTCAAAATACTGCTTAGCCTCTACTGTCCACTTAAGTGTTGAATCCTTTTTTAACATGTTATTCAAATATCTAATTAGTTCTTCTAAGTTAGAAATGAATCTTCTAAGAAACGTTGTCTTACCTAAGAATGATTGCAAGACTGTAATGTTCCTAGGATGACTAATGTTTAGGATTGCCTCTATTCTCGCTGGACGAATTCTAATGCCCTCTTTTGAAATTATGTGTCCCAAGAGTTTTCCTTCTTCTAATCCAACAAGTGATTTTTTTGGATTTAAGGATATGCCAAAATTTCTGCATTTTATGAATACCTTTCTTAGATGATCTAGATATTCATTATCTGACTTGGAAAACACTGTAATATCATCTAGGTAAATGACCAAAAGCGCATGGATTTCTTTTGCAAAGGCTATGTTCATTTCTCTTTGGAATTTTCAAGTACATGAAAGTTCCCTAGGGAGTGGTGAATGCAATCTTTGCTTGATCTTCAGGTTGGAATAGGATTTGATTGTAACCTGGGAATCCCTCAAGTAATGAAATTCTTGATGACCCTACCACCCTCTTGAGAATGTGATCCACTTTAGGGAGGGGATAGTTATCCTTCAGTGATACTTTGTTCAAGTTTCCAAAATCAACACAAAGTTTTCTTTCTCCTGTTTTCTTTCTAGCAGGGACTAAATTAGAGACCCAATTAGAATACCTGATGGGTGCTATGATCTGAGCATCGTACATCCTCTTAACTTCCTTTTCTATTAATGGCATAAGAACAAGGTTAATTATCCTTAGTTTTTGTTTAAAGGGCTTCTGATTTTCTTTGATGGGTATTTTATGTTGAATAATGCCGGTGTCATAAGACTTGAGGTCTTGATAACTCCAAGCAAAGACATCTTGAAATTCTTTAAATAAGCTAATGTATTTCAGCTTTTCTTCGTCATAGATATCTTTATGAGTTTAGGATTTTCCTCTATCCCTATGTTGCGTTCCTCTATATCTGACCTTAGAGGCTCCATTTTAGGTTTTCTAGCTACATCATTGAAATCAAAGATGTCTTCTAGTGGGGCTAATCCCTTAGGAAAAAAGTTGTCTTTGAGGTTTAAAATTTCTGATTCATCATTGATTAATTCCTCAATTTCTACATTTTCTAATTGATCTATCTCTAGTTTAGTGAATTTAGTTGGTTCTAACTTATTTACATCATTTACATCTATTTCATTATTTATGGTATAATCTGATGTATAGTCAGTGTTTATATTACCATTTCGAAATTCTCCTTCAGAAATCATAAAATCATGAATTTGATTGTCATGTGAGAAAATTTGTTAATACTTTAAATTATCAGGTATGGTTGGCATATGTCTTACCTCAGCTGCGTACTGATGATTTGGTTGAAGGGTAACCTTCATGTGCTGGCAAAATCAGCTAAGCTATGAGCTTGCATATTTTTCTTTCTTGGAATAACAACAAAGTCAGTCTCAAGGAAACAATTTATCAAGTCTAGGATGGTTTCTTTGTAGCAGATAAGCCTAGGGCTGTTGGTAATGTACTCTCCCTTGACCTGTTTTATAATGAGTTCTGAGTCTCCCATGATGGAAACTCTTTATCCTCCAAGTTTTCTTATGATTTGAAGGCTTAGCACTAATGCTTCATATTCTACCATATTGTTAGTGCATTTGAAATTTAATCTAAAATCATGTCCTTCTGAATGATCATTCTCTAAATTGTAAATCCATACACCAACTCCTACTCCTAACCTATTTACAGAGCCATCAAAATCTAAATGCCATAGAGACTCATGTGTTATGTTTTCACTATTAGGTTCTTTGTGTTTTTCTTCTACAGTAGTGATTTCGCCTTCGCTATTTTCTAAATTATATAAGATAAAAGAGTCCAGATCAGAATGCATGGAATAAATAGGTTAGTTTTGTGGTATTTTTGAACTACTTACCATGTATTTCATTACGGTTTCCTTGTAAAGTTTTCTTTGCTAGCCAAATATAGAAATTGTAACATATGACATGTCTAATTGCAATGACCCTTGTAACTTTGATCCCGATGAGCGAGATAAAAACATACCATATTTAGGTGGGATATCAGCAACTACTATGTCCATAACAATACTCTTTGTTGGGCATTAGACTAGAGACACACAGATCTTTTATCAGGCCAAGACATTTGACTTGACTAGAATCAAAGGAAAACAGGTCCTTGTAGGGTCTAGTGATGTCTAAGTTTAACCTTTCCATGACTGCTTTAGGAATTAGGTTATGAGATGGTCCTGAATCTAACATAGCATTATGTAAGATTTTATCATGAACATTTAAGTTAATATAGAATGGAGGGATACCCCCTTGTTTATGTTTTCCATTTACTTCTGGACCAAATAACAACTCAGGTTGATCATCATTAAGGTTCGAAACATCTTCGCCTTTACCTATGTTTAACGTTTTAGTTATTTGTGCTTTGTATGATTCATTTTTTACCAGCTCTATTAAGGGAAATGGTATTTTCAATTTGGCTAACTCAATTTTGATATTGAATAGTATTTGAGTTTTTCCTAATTGAATGATTTCATCCTTAGCAATTGTCGTTTGTGTGTTTTTGTTTTCTTTACCAGCACTTGGTAATTTAGTTTGTGTGCCAACTATTTTGTTTTTCAATTCTATTGTTTGGAACAGTTTTAGTTGCATTTGAAGTTTGAGGTGTAGCTGAAGTTTGAGTTTCAGTTGATGTTATGTCCACAATCTTTGGGCTAGAGGTTTCTTGAGCTCCTCTAGGCATAATTTGTAAGATCATGGTCACAGGAGCTTCTACTATTTTCTTAATTTGGGTTTGGGCTGATTTCTTAGGAGGAATTTCTGTGTGCTTTTTGCTTCTAAGGCTATATTGTTTATGAACTTCGTAGATAGCAGATTCATAGCCTTGTTTGTAATCAAAGGACTCTCCATATTCTAATTGTAATTGCTGCAACATATACAGTTCATGTTCTTCATGAGCAAGAAAAATGGAATCCTCATTGTTTACTCCCATCAAGCTTATCTGGGTGTCCTGTTCTTCTTCATGTTGTTGTGAACTTTCAACATAATTTTCCTGGAAAGGTGGTCTAACCTGTTGATCTTTCTAGTATTAGGATTTTTTTCAAAAGTTGGGGTTCCTAATTTGGGGTCCTTGTTGATTTTCCCACTGAGGCTTTCTTTCCATATTCTCTAACCTATCCATTATTCTTTCTACACTTTTAGCTAAACTATCTATCTTAATAGCTGAAGTAGATGGTTATTTCTTAATGATAACCCTCCTCTCATTCATCATACTAGCTCTTTTAGCCAATAGGTTAGCTTCTACACTAACTGCATCACTCTACATCTATTCTAGAGTTGGAGGATTTGTTTCTCTTAATTGATAGGACATGTCAGCATCAAAGCCATCTCGAAACTTAATTAGGGCCAAGTCCGGTGGATGTCTGATATTTACTGGAATTGCATTGTAGATGTTCTTAAACCTAGTAGAATAATATTGAACAGATTCACTAGGAGATCTCATAATGTTCTCATATTCATATACTATCTCGAGAGGGTTTTTCTTCCTTTCCCAACTATTTATGAACAATTGATGGAAAGTAGCTAGATTAGCAATATGGTTAGGAGGTAAAGATTTAAACCATTTTTTAACATCTCCTCCTAGTGTTTGTGCAAATAATCTCATTTGTACATCAGCCTCATCAACTTCATGTAACTCAAAATAATCTGTCATTTTATTTACATGTTGTTGAATAGTATACTGACCAGTACCATCAAACTACAAAATTTTACTTTTGTAACCTATGGCATAACATATAAAGGAGCTTGTAAGAGCAAAGCTGCATATCTGTATACCATGGATACAATTTTAACTTTACTGGGAGGTGAAGTAGTGTTGCTTGAAGATGAACTTCAGAAATTAGGTTGGAGATGAAGATTAGGTATGAATGGTTTTGTGGAATGAACTGTGGTGGATATTATAGGTGAGGTGGTAGTGAATGAGGTTGTATTTACAGTTTCTAAGAATTATGTATAGTGTTCACGGGTAGCAGCAGTTATGGCAGCTAATTCAACCGAATGTTTAAAATAGGCTTCGTCTATATGCCTTATCAAAGTGGAGGTTAACTCATCAAGTTTGTCAAAAGTATCTAGAACATGTTGTTCTAAATCAGGATGTATAGTATCCTTCTTTGATTCAATGAATTTAATAAAATTGGGATCAATTATAGTATCATAGACTGGATTTTCAGATTTGGTACGAAACAAAGAATGCTAAAATGATAAGTCAAATTTAATATCCTCTAAGCTTGCTAACTCTTTAGGAAGTGAATTTGATTTGTTTAACTGATTAACCCTTCCTTGACTCTCTAGATTTTTAGGTTTTCTTAAAATTCTGTCAGGATCATCAACAATTGTAGCAGGGCGTGGATCAGGATGAGCCCTGGTATAATATGTTCTTTTAGAAGCCAAAATTTTAACTAATAATGATGATTTCAAGCAACCCTTTAAAACCTTAATGTAAAAAAAATGAGGAAAACTTTTTCCTTTAATATTGATTTTAACTAGGGACTGAGTTCCCCAGTATGGTCGCCACTATGTTATCACTCACAAATTTCCAAGGGTTGTTCAATGCATTAAAAATAAATATCAGAGGTAACTACAAACCTACTTTGGGGCTTAAGATATAGCCTTCCTAAACTCAGAGAGGGCTCTCTCTATGTGATTTAACTTTGTTTGTTTTAATGGAATTTAGGCTAGTTATGCTTGATTGATATGTTTGACTTTGATTTGTTGGTGAAATTATTGGTTGACATGGATAAGTGCTTGTCGATTTTCCATTGGGCTATGCAGTCAATATATAAAGAAAACATAACAGAAACCAATTATAAAAGCAGTGTTATAGGGAAAGGTAACTGAGCAACATTAGATCTTTAGGGCTGAGATGGTGACATGAGTTGAAATCGAGAGCAAGGAGCAGTTAAGGATTCCTTAAACCGGATAATGAAGGAAGATGAAAGAGGTCAATCGGGATTAGAGGGCAATTAAGGATCCTTTAAACCAGATATCAGAAGAAAACATAAAAAATAATAACAGTTTAGAATAGAGTGCACTTAAAGAAATTTTGCAATAACATCCCTGTTATACTATTCAAATTTAGAAAACCATTCAAGTTTATGGAATAACTTAGAAAAGAACATGAACAATTGAAGTATACTTCACTGAAGTGGCTCAACACATGAATCCTATAAAGAAATGCTTCTATTATTTGTCCTGTTTGTCAATTGGAAAATTACTATAGACCCTTAGGTTGTAGATGAGTTAAACTATAGAAATATTCAGAAATACACCCTTCAGTACTTCGAATTATGAAGTATTTATACAAAAATTACTACAAAATATCCTAAAATTTATTTAGGAATTATTCAAGGAAAATGAAATATCTTCATACAAGAAGATAGAGATAGCTATCTAACTAATGCAAGCTATCTCTACTTATTTGGCTTTTCTGTTTACGCTCATTGATATTTTGCTACTTTATCTCTTTTTTTGTTTAGTGTATTTCATCTAATACTCTTTAAACTCTATCACTGCTTTTACTTTTAATCTTTGACTGCTCTATTTCTGTTTTAACCTACATGCTCTGTTTTGACTGCTCTTTATCTGTTTTACTTTTACCTTTTAAAGTAAATCATTTAGTTTCTGCCAAGTCTCATCATCTGGTAATTTGATTTTTACCATTCTTCTGTAGATTTCATCAACTTTTGTGTACTTTGAAAAAGTGGGCTTGTTTATAAAGAGACGTTTTACCTCATGCTGGAGGTAAAAGAGATACTCAAAAGTCTGATAGAGCACTTTTCCTGTAGGAATTCATTTCATGGAGGAATTATTGGACTATTCTTTGGCCACTTCTCTGATTTTCTTGTCATAATCTTCATGTTTCATCAGCGTGTCATTAATAACCAAAGGATTAGGTAGACCTTTCTGTGTCAAAACATCAAATTTGACTATGAACCTATCTACTTCTAGTTGCATGTTTTAACATTTATCCTCAAGTTATATCATCAGATTTCTTTTGGTGATTACTTTCTTCACTTCTAATATGGTCTCTATTCTGTCAGTTATTCCAATCTCCTGCAATTCATACTTGTTTTTTGAATTTAGGAACTGGATTACCCTAGAATCTTCCTCTGGTTTCTTTCTAAGTTTTTCTCTTACCTTTTGAACTGCCCCACTTGATTCCTTTATTAAATCTATCTGCTCAAAGATAACTTCGATGGATGGCCAAATATCATTAACAGAGTTAATGATATTGGCCCATAATTTTTTCTTTGCTTGGGCTAGTAGCTCTTTCAGTGTCAATTCTTTCTCTAACTTCTGTAACCTTTCATTCAATCTGTTTGACTTCTATGTTTCATCTTTATGCATGATTTGAACTAGCTTCTTTTCATCCTCTAGACTTTTTATTTGTTATTTAAGTATATTTATTTCATTTGTTTGGATGGAAATATCCTGCATGGCTTTGATCAGTTTACCTTCTTCATCACTAGGATGAGCTACTATTGTTGTTGAATCTGTTGTTGATGTAGTGGTTGATGTAGATGGAACTGTTGTAGTATTTGTAAGTGTTGTTGGTAATGGAGTTGATGAAATAGACATAATTACTGTATTCACTGTAGGAATGGCAGTGACAGTAATGACTT
Organism: Pinus taeda; assembly: GCA_000404065.3. NCBI lineage: Eukaryota > Viridiplantae > Streptophyta > Pinopsida > Pinales > Pinaceae > Pinus > Pinus taeda. Next base: position 38,816 of record APFE031635876.1, on the reverse strand, counting down.
CCATGCTGACCTTCTTTTCCTACACCAATTTTTCCATCTCATTCTCCATTTCTTTCAATTGAGCTGTCAATTAAATGATGAAATTCATCATTTCATCTTTTTGGCCTTCATTCTCCAAAACATCTTTTGCTTGTGGATGTTCAGTAGGAGGTAATTTCAATTGCTTCTTCAACGTAGAAATGTCTTCATTCTTCTTTTTGATAAGTTCTTCAGTTGCTCTGATGTTATTAGGATCATACCCAATCACCATGACCAATTATTCAAGTGTTTTGATTCTTTTATCATTTTCTTGTGAGGATTCCTTCTCTAGTTTTAACTGTGATTTGATATTCTCTAGAGAAATTGGTAGTTTTTGTACATTGATAGCTTTGTTGGTCATAGTTGAGTATAGCATTTATCCTGCTTACTTATGAAACTGAATTTGATCTATAGGATTAACATTCTTGGCAAAAACTTCAAATTATGTATTTTTGTAATCTGCTGTTGTTTCTGGGCCTTGTATCAGTGGCTGTAGAAAGGCCATCTACATATTTCTAGTTTTGTATTCGAAAACTGAAAATAACCTATTATGATCACTAGGAGTCTATTTCATATATTGGGCATAGGATTTAGCTTTCAATGCTTCATTTCTCAATTTGATTTCTTTATATTTCTCCGTTATGTCCTTTTCTTCATCCATTGGTTTGCTTGATGAAGGGACTTCAACATTATGCTACTTCTAAATAATCTGAGTATTAGAGGTTGAAGGCTGATGAGTTTCCTCTGGAATTGCTAGAGGTGCACTTTCTTTAACCACTGAGTCGTCATTAATGACTTCAATTGTCTGAACTATCTCTTCTTCCTCATTTACAGGATTTGGCTTGGGCTTCTTCCTATACATTAGTTTTAGTTTCAATAGTGGTCTGAGCTGAATATGAACCTTCTTCTCTTGGTCTCTTGGAATTCCTATCTTGTAGGGCTGGAGTCTGTAGGACAAGACTTATTTCAACTAGTTTCTCCACCTCTTTCAAAGTACCCTCCAACCACTCTGATTGGTTGGAGTACTTTTCAATCTCTAGTTTGGGATCATGGACAAAAGGAGTTAATTTAAACTTGATTCTTAACATGATGATAATTCCTAAAGGATCATACTTCCATTTGAAATTATCACTGAACTTGAATTCCTGTAAAGACTTATCTGCTTGTTGACCAACATTTCTATTGTTGATAATGAAAGGACCAACTTGGTTCCTGATTTTGAACTGTGTTTTCATCTTGGCTGATATAAAATTAACCTCATCTGAATTTAGGATCTGCCTGATATATTCTAGTGCAAATAACCTCAAGGGAAGGTATTTGGGCAACTTGTAAGGAGTGAGTTGAAAACCATACACCCTAATTTTAGTGTGGTTCTGGTAGAAATACTAGTCTCCTGTTCAATTGTGCTCTGGCAACTGTAATATTTTCTTCATTTCTTCATTGATCCTAGGTTGACTTCCACTGTTTAGCTTGTTGGAAACTAGATGAATAAAGGAGTCAATGAAGTCCTTGTAGGTGAACTCTATGGAATATTTTCTGATTAGGGAAGTCTAGAAGACAACTGATTGTGGGTTACCCTTAGTGTCCAATTTTTGAAGGCTTACTGCAAACCTTTCAGATTGGAAGCATAAGAACATATGAAACAAAACAAATGAATACTTGAACACACCTTCTTTAGGTAACTTAACTAACTGCTCATGGATAGAATTTGATTGGTATTGAGCAAAGTTAAATGTGAAAGCAGGAGGTTGTCTTGGGAAGAAAATGGATATAAAACCTAGGATTGAACCATCAACATACTCATCTATAAAATAGCGTAGAATACAAGAAAGCATTGAAACAATCTGTCTTGTTCTTTCTGAAAAATTTAGGCTAAATAGGGAGGGTTACTCTTTGGGGTTTCAACAAATGAAGGAAGAAAATTTTGGAAGATTTGAAATCTCTTGGGAAAGTCAAGATTTAGATATATGTTATGAGGAATTTGGCATCTACGGATAAATACTAATTCCCTATGTAGGTAGATATACCTAGAACAACATATTTAAAGTGCTTATCCTTTTCCTATAGATGATACATAAGACAAAGGGAATCAAATGACCTACTTGTTATTTCGCTTTCCTTTTGTATGAATCCCGTCACTCTTTCTTAAACTTAACTCACTCAACAAGTACCTGCAAGCATAAACAGAAGACAAGAAACCAATCAAAGCAAGAGATATATTGAATATAAGTAAATGGAATCAAATACATTCAGACATATAAACATCATATATCAAGATAAGCATATGGAAAAATGTGTATACATCATTATTAAGTAGAAGTAAGAATTACAACCATCAAGTCCAATCCATTGTCACTCTTCTAGCTTGGGTTCCAACCAACATCACGTCAATAGCATAGCACTCTGGTAGCATAACAACACTTGCTTATACTCTCAATTCTCACACCAACAGTATATCTTTACAAATTCTCAAAGTCCAACCCTTGATCACTTAGATGAGTGCTCAATTTATAGGCAAATGGAGGAGGTTTGGTCATAAATGAGGGTATTGAATGGCCTTACAAACTTAGAGTTAGTTTCCATGGAGGAAGGGATGAGAGGACAGGAGGTTAGTTAACTCATTCCTCATCCATTTTCGATCTCATAGGAGATGATAAGTGTGGGAATCCTCTAGAAAGATCCAGAAGATAAGAATATTCCCAGAAACCTATGTTGAATTCACTCAATGTCACCCAACACAGGTCAAAGTGGGCCTAAGTGCTCTATAGAGCACCCTTGCATGGGCCTAAGTGCTCTCTAGAGCACCCTTGCATGGGCCTATCTGCGCTGGTCCTTCAAGGAGTCATTTTAGGATGTCTTCAAGCCATGAAACTATCAGGGAAGGAGGCATTCAAAGTGTTGACTTGTCTAGGGCATGTAGTAATTAAATTAGCATTTGATGAGACCTAATAGTACTGATTTGGATGATGGGAGTGATGTGCCCAAATGGATCTGTAACAGCTGCCCCCTAAAGCATGAAGTGAAAAAAATGTTAATGTCGAGTGAAATTCTTTACAATGTGATGAAAAGGATATGAAGTAGATGGTGACCTACATCGATTATAATATGTTAGTGTTAGTATCTACATACTTCCATCAGGGATCAAAATTTAATCTTTGCATTGTCATTTTAGGGGTCCCATACTGAAAATTTTACATCATTCCATTAGGTCATGTCAAATTGATCCTTTGATGGTTGTTTTATCTTCCAAAAAGTCTAATTTCTCCATCATAGAGTATACTTGTTGACCCTTCTTCAGGTTGTCTTCAGTTAGGGTTTCAAGGTCAATTTACAATCATGCTTTCATTAGGTCATAGGGCATGTTTTCATTAGGTCTTAGGGTTTCATTTCCAAGGTCAAGAGCTTGATTTAACATGTGAATAAAGGTCAGCAAGGGTTTGAGGATGATGAATAAGTCAAGCATGATGGCTTGTAAGTCATAGCCACTGAATAATTATCTTTTAACCTAATGTAATTTTCACCTCAAAAACATGTTTTTGAGGTGAAAACAGAGTGTTTTTAGTTTATTTGTATTTCATATGTAATTTTAAGTCACTATATGTAATAATTGATCCCATTTGCGCCAGAGCATCTCTCCTTGCTGCAAGACAAAGAAACACTACAAAAATCAGTTAAAATTGAGCATTTATCCACCTGCAAAGACACAAATAAGAAAAAGGCATTAAAACAGAGTTTTGAAGAAGGACAAGAAACATTAGAAAGTGGGGTTTTCAAATGAAAAATCAAAATCTACTCCTATTTAAGCTCCCACATTTCATTTCCAAGTTCATTATTCTCATTGGCAAGCAAGGAGTCAAAAAAGTTAGAATAAGAGGCAAGCTTGAGTGAGTTTTGGGTGAAAGAAGTTTGGTGCTACGCTTCTGAGGCAGACAGGTTGGTGTTGTGCATTGAAGGCTTGGCACTACACATTGAGGCCGGTGTTGCACATCTAGAAAACATTTGCAGTCTAAATTTACACTGGCGCTATGCTTCCAGGGTGGCACTGCGCATCTAGGCACTAGCATTGCACGTTGAGCAAGAAGGCTAGAAAAGCATCAAAAAACTTCCAACAAACTTCAAATTTTCTCTCTCTCACTTGCATACAAGTAAGTTGACATCCCTTAGGTTTTTGTTTACATATCCACATCATAAGCATCATTTTCCTTGATAAACATGAAACCCTAAAAATCTCCCTTGTATGCCTAAAAACCCTAAATTATTCCTCCTATCACTCACTACAGCTCTAAACGCTACCCCTATTTCCCTATCCCCTATCCCTTTATCCGTTTATCCCTATTTCATATTTCCCATCCCTTTTATCCCTCTTCCCTAAGGGAAATTTCTCAAAACAAGCCCTCCCTCTCATTTCCTACTCCTTCATTCATTTCCTAGCCACAAGCTCATCTCCCACCCCTCATTCCTAAAAACACTTTCACTCATTCCCTTCATACAACCTCAACCTTGCAAACATGGACCAAGAGGACTGACACTATGAGGAGAAGGGAAACACAGCAAGTGACACCTCAGTAGATAGAGCTAGGCAACAAAGAAAACCACACAAGGGAGATAGGATTTTCAGAGAGCAGCCATCAAACCTTAGGGAATTGGAAGCCTCTCAGTTCGCTGTCACATGCTTCAGATATCTTGGATGCTATGAGTTCTGTGAGTAGGTAGAGAGAGTTCAATACCACCTGGAGCTCACCAGACTCTTTGTAGTCCATCTTCAATGCAACAAGGTAACTCTTGCTAGGGTAACCTTCACAGTTTCATCATCCATCATTTCAGATGCACCAGGATTTCGAATGTAGGGGAGAAGTGGTACAAGGCCCAGGACTTGGATGAACACTACTATGAGCCTTATATCAAAGCCCAGTACAAAAATGATGTGAAGAGGATTTTTCCTTTCAGATTTCTCTAAGAAAAGTATGTCCCCATGATGAAAATCATCATGAAGTACTTCACTTGTGAGGGCAGATTATCTAGGTTGTACACCTATCACATCAGGCTCCTCATGCATTTTACCAAGGTGAGGATGTTAAACTTCCCATACTTCTTGTTCAGGAATATTGAGAAGATGGCTCATTTTTTCTAGAAGTAGCCATATCCTCAACAGATGAGCAACTTCTATCACTATTCCCTGATCAAGATCATTGTGATTCATCATCTCATTCTCCTCAACATCTCTTGGGAGACCTTTATTCCTCATGATATCTTCAGGGGTCCTCAAATTCCTCCACCAGTGTCTCAAGAATGAGGAGGAAATCCTAGCAGTGTTCAAGTGAGTGAGGAATCCAAGGAGACTAGAATAGCTGAGGTTCCCATTACATGACATATCAATGGGGCACAGGAGATTATTTGCAGCAGATACGCAAGTGTTTTCTAGCTCCATAGGATGTGGAAAGGGCTTTGACTTCTTCATTGACACAATAGGTACAGGTGCAACAGCTACACAAAGGGAAGGAAAAGATGCTACAATAGAGTATTGATGATAAGGAGGAAAGGGAATTTGACTTGACTGAGCATGATGAGCAGGAGCAACGTTATACTCATCATGGATTTAAAATCATTGACTTAGAGACTCAGGACAAAGAAACCATCAAAGACATCATCATACAAGAAAGGGAAGCTCAAGTACAAGCTTTGGTGGATAACTTGGAGAGGGCCAAATATGTCATCACATACTCGGAGCAAGAAAACAAGCAGTTGAGTGACAAACAAGTCCTCATGGAGCTGGAAATGCTCAAGATGAAACGACAAAGTGGCAAAGAGGCACATGTCACTTTAACTCCTATTGAGAAGGAGATTGAAGAGGATAGAGAAAATTGGCTTGAGACAGTCAAATTTCACCTTGAGAAGCTACTACAGAAGGCTAATAGAGATAATCAAATGATCAGACACATGGCCTATCATTACAGGACCCGAAACAAGATTTGCAATATGAGGGTCAAGAAAATGAAAACTATGCTAAGGCAGGCCTTGAAAGGCAAAAAAGAGGAGGATAGGCTTAGGATGATTTTTGAAGCTTCCTTGGCTCATTAGGACACTTAATGAGGATGCTTCCCACAAATTTTGGGCAAATTCAGAAGAGTTTTTGTCATTTACCAATTTTTGAAATTCTACACAAAGGAAAATGGCCTAGGCGCACAACACCACCAGTGCTGTGCTCTTCCTAGGGGCACCCAACGAAGAAATGGTTTGCATTTTTTGATTCAAAGTGACGAGGACATGCACCCTAGAAAGATTCAAAGTTTTTAGGGCAGAAATGGTCCACCAAAAGGTCAAAAAACACCCTAAAAATGACCTTTCTGCCACCTTTTGGACACATAGAAGAAATCTTGGGAGAATTAAGTTTTTAGGGGTCAAATGAGCTTCAAATTCAGATATTCCAGGTGTTTTGGAAATTTTACTTGAAGAAAATTCCAATGAGATATCATGGGCTCAATTTGGATTCCACGAATGCCTTCAAAAGTGACCTGAAAGTGGCGTTGCACGTTGAGCCAGTGGTGCTGCGCGTAGGGCAGTTTTTGCTCAAGGTTGCTATTTTTCCAGTTTTTGACTATGATAATGGATTTTGTCTCATGGATGATGATTCATAATTATAAATTATGACTTGGCATGTAATTATGGTAGATAAATAGTAATGGATTCATTTCCCTAGAAGTTAGTTTGAGCTCAAATGAATCAGTTTTTCACTTTTAGAGGCAAGTTGTTGATGATGCCTATATTCCTATTTCTTGTTTAGTATTAGTTAGATTAGCTCCTCATCTTAGGGATTCGACCCCTGAGGATGGAAGGAGGTTGAATTCATGCCTATATCTTCTTCTTCTTTCTCATTGTAAAGGGTTGGACTCAGCTGAATGCTTAGACTTTGATTGTACACCTTTTGTAAGCAGTTTGGCAGGAGATTAATAAGAATTGCAACTATTTTCTGGGATACATGTGGTATGAGTTTTAGTACAGTTTCTTCTTCTATAACCATATGTTAATGTGTTTTGTATGCTTCTTTAAACATTTCATTGCTTCTAGCTTAATTTTTTTAACAAAACATATTTATATTTATGGCAACGAAAACAGTCTGATTCTAAACACATGAAAGAAAGGAAAATAGATCTCAAAAAGGCTCTTTCTCGACCAAACAATATTCTTTATTCACAATTAATCAAAAGTTGTTCTACCCAAAAAAGTTCCTCCTCTCCTATCTTGAGGTAACACTTATGCCCTTGGAAATGACTCTCGGTCTTCCTTTAACTTTTTGCCTCCCCCCAATTCTTTTCAATATACAAATCAGAATACATAGACATAGAATAGTCGGTGTCACTGCTGACATGTAGAAGGCATATATGCTGCGATGCTTCCTTTTTTGGGGAAATGAATGGATATTAATTAAAAGAGAATGACTGTGTGTCATCCCTTCGCATTTGTATTGAGTAGACGTTATTCCCTATCATTTCCTGAAAGAAACTGAAGACACCACGCCCATCATTCCCCATTTGGCATGATTGAAGGTTTGTTTGGAGGTAAAAACATCTTGATGTATCGGTATTATGCTTCCTCTTGACATGGAGCATGCCTCCATTATGAACTGTGGCATTTTATATCCCTTTCTGCAGAACATGCCTCTGCAATATCGATAATGGTGGTGCAAAGGTGTCATCTTGATATAATTCGACTTTTTCCATTACCAAGTCCACTCGAACTTGCCTGTAGAAATAATTCATATGAGAAATATGATAAACATGCTCACAAACAAACCTTGCATTCAACGACAATTTGTATTTAATATTACAATGCAGAGAAACTATGATTATCAACCCACCAAACCTCCCGTGACATGTATTTCCTGTGCCCATAATATTCATTTTACTGAAGGATTGCTTAATCAATGTATCAAAAGAGGACTATTCACTTTATGGGATTTTCCCTTGAAAACTCGAATTGGAGCCTTTTATTGCAATACATAGGAAGACACGGGAAAACCCGTGGCCGATCCATAAGGCTAGAGTTCAAATAATATATACTCGGGTGTATAATTATCGCCAGGTCTGTTATGTTTAAGCTTTGGGCTCTGTCGATTGCGACTTGCAATTGGCTGGACCCAAAATATATATGTGTCACAGTTCATAATCCCTTCGAATATACCACATAAGATTTCCATTTGAAAACCCTGACCACAATCTATTATCGCAATACACAGGAATACACGGGAAAACCCGCGGCTGACCATAAGGCCAAACTTGAAATATTATGCACTCGGGTCTAAATTTATCGTCGGGTTCACCACATCACATCGTGCTTTATGTATATGCCATGGACTTTGTGATTTAAATTGCGATAGGGAAAGCGGACCCAAAATATATATATGTTTCGCTTAATAATATCGGCAGGTCCGCCATATCGGGGAATGCCTTGTGTATGGGCCTCGGGTTCCATTGATTGCGATTTGCGATTGTAGAGCGGAACCAAAATATATATGAGCTACGGTTAATAACACCGGCGGGTCTACCATATTGCATCATGCTTTATGTTATGTCATGGACTCCGCTGATTGCGATAAGCGATGTAATGGCAGACCTGATATATATATGGATGCGATGAGTCTAGAAAGTTGTAGCATATCAGATGTAAGAGGGGAATGTGTAGTGTGACTGCGGAAATTGTGATATTGCGATAGCGATAAAGGTAGGCATAGGGAAATGTGTAAATATTGAAAGGCATAGAAAGGGTAAGTTAAGGATGTTTGCAGAGTATTTCCATTGCAAAATTGTTGAGATAGAAATAAGGATGCGATAGAAGGTTTTGAGGGGTAAAGAGTGGGGCGATTATATGTGTGGGCATAGGGCGCTATGAACGTTTATGAGGATTGAAAGAGTGTCGATGAAGGATATGAATGAAGAGCTGGACTAGGTTGTGAATGAATCATGCAACAAGGATTTATTAAAGGGGGGTCTTGACCATTAAGAATTGAAGCTTTGACTCGGCACAGAGTTAAAATCCTTGAGATAAAAACAGATCATTCAGAGAAGTGAAAGATCAAACTTCTAGGGGACCCATTCAAAATTGCTACCAGGGCAGGTTTTAATAGGGTGGTGGTTGTGGCCACAACAAATGGCGAATAGCTGGGTGAACCAGTTATCTCTATTTCCAAATAGACCTTGGATCAATTAAACATTAGGGTGTTAAGATAAAATTGAAATGTAGATTGTGTAGATGGACAAGCATGGGTTCCACTTCAACATTAATTGCTTTAGGTGGGATAAAGACAAATAGCTTCTACTTGCTGATAGAGTTTTGACAGGCATTCTCCAATGGTAGTATTATGGGATTTATTGACCCTCCTTTACCCATTTTTTACTTTCAAAATCCTTTTGGGGCCATCACTGGTATGTCAATACTTATTTAGGTGTGTACCTCAGCTCTTTATCTCTCATCAATCTTGATGTAGATATGTTTATCTGCACTCTATGTAAGAATTTTAGTGCTATACTTTTGTGTGATTAAATGGGGCACAATCATGGATCATGCCACATTTTTAGACTGCTTAAGCAAGGTTGGGATTGTTGTGTCAACCGGTACTCTGAGCCCAACAATAGTCCCTACCCTAACCGGCTTCCCAAACAACCAGTCCTTCCAGATTGGCACAAGGACTTGACATTTCATTTTCTTTTAAATAAGTCCTTCTAGTTTCAGGCACAAGAACTAGAGCACAATTGAATTTTCCACAGGGTATATGACAGTGAGCTTAGCCCATGAAAGGAGGTTTACTTGTAGATGACAGGTATTGGAAACTTAGTGTGGTGGACGGGACCAATGGAGGATAACTGCAAACCTTACTGGAAAGTATAGGTTAGGTTTGAGTGGGATTTTAAAATGTAGCATTCTGCCATGCCAGTCTAGCTGTGGTTAGATGTTTTTTCCATTTTACAAGATGCCCCTACATGCTCCAGGTATCCAAGTCATCAAAATATCCTACCTATGCTAATGAGTGGCTTTGATTTGAATTCCGCAGTTGATTTTCAAGTTCTCAAGGCTCATTGAAAGTTTGTTTGATTTGCAAGGTAACAATGAATTTAGGATCGACAGACTCATTAGCAGGTTAATGAGGGAGGAAAAAAGTTGAAGGCAGTGAGTGAGGGAAATTTGAAGAGAGTTATAAAGGTGAAAATGAGATTGAAGGACCGAAATCAATTCACTGAAAAAGGACTGAAATTCAGAAGGGAAATAAACTTTGCATAAAACAGGAAGGGATAGGATGAAAATGTAACTAAGCTAACAACAAAATAAAATGAATCCTAACCTACTCAGGTGGTAACCACCATGTGGTGGTTACTGGAAGTACCTTTTAAGATGTTGGCCATTAACAGGGAGTTTTTCGGTTTCTCCCTGTAGAGTTTCCAATCTGTAGGTTCCCTGCCCAATTTTTTCCTCAACTTGGAATGGGCCCAGCCATAAGTGTTGGAATTTTGTGTGCTTAACTTTTGACTTCTTAAATTTATCATGCAGGTCAAAAAAATGTTCCATCTTGACAACTGACTTGGGGATTATATTGGGATGATGATTTTCCTCATCTTCACTCCCATTCATAAGCTTGTCATGGCCCTTTTCATCAATGAGTACATTTTGAATGCCTTTTCGCAATGTAGGAACTCTAGGATTTGTTCATCACCTTCAAACACCTACCAATTCGAGATGTTATTAGGCACAGATGGTTTGAAAATCAATTCAACATAATATTTATTCTTGTTTAATCTAATATCAAGAAAACGTTTCGTAGCTGTTAACACCCAGGTTGTTCTCTTTGACTCCTGAGAGAATACGGCCGGGGTAACCACTAACCAATCTTTGGGCTACAGCTTCTAGCCCAGCTGCAGTCAGAGAGGGCTCTCTCTATTAGTTTTGCCACTGCTTTCAGTGAGGGTCTTAGGCTAGTTATGAGGTGAGTTTTTTGGTTGTTTTTATATGTTTGGTTGGGAGGATGCTTCTGTTTTCTTTAAAGTATATCAGCAGGCAAGATTAATCCATTGGGCAATGGGGTCTAGGACTGTTTTCTCTTGGAAATTTGATTTTGATGAGGAGGAAAGCTACAGGCTTGTTATCTAGGAGCAATGACTTGAATTCCTAAAAACAACAAAACACAGTGATGATATGGTTATTTAAAGGTAGCAGTTAAGAATTACACTTTAAAACACCTTATCAGAGGAAAACATATGAGATAGTTCAGATTGAGCTCAGGGTAGTCAATGACCAAGTCCT
>APFE031635874.1:146327-167404 GCA_000404065.3 Pinus taeda | reverse complement strand
TCTCCATTTTCCATTTTTCTTGGGTACCACCACCAGGGGAGAGACCCATTTACTTTCGGAGATGGGATAAATAAAATTAACATCTAAAAGTTTCTGAAGTTCGGCTTTTACTATCTCTTTTAGACGGGGGTTGAGTCTTCTGTGTGGCTGATGAACAGGTCTTGCATCCTTCTCTATATAGATGTGGTGGGTGCATAATTGAGGATCAATCCCCTTCATGTCAGGGTAATCCCACGCAAATGCTTCCTTATATTTTTGTAACAGATTCACAAGCTTTATTTCTTGATCTGGTGTGAGGTTGGCATTGATGTTTAGAGTCTTACCAGGTTCGATTTCTACTACTTTACTATTGGCAACAACAGTTACTGGGATTGTTTGGTCATGTGGATCTTTTAAAGAGTCTTCTTCTAGCTCACTATAAAAGGTTGCTTCTATCATAAAGCACTGTGTGTGAGATCTAGATTCAGTTTGACTAATGAAGTTATTGATGGCATCATCTTCTGTCTGATCTTTAAAATCTAAAGCCTTATGTACAGTCGATGGAGATCTGATATTATTAGTAAGATATGACACAGGATACTGATTAGTTTTGATCGTTGGTAGGCTTGGCTGTGCTGGAGGATATAGAACTAGATTTTTAATGTCTGTTCCTTTAGTTATGGTCATGTTTCCCTGTCGGCAACCAATGTAGGCATCGGCAGTAGCAAGCCAAGGTCTTCCAAGTATTAGCGGATGTCCATCTAGTCGGGTTTTTGGATTGATTATCAGGAAGTCAGTTGGATATTCCCAGGAGTCTACAGAAACCATGACATCGTATAGAGTACCTTCTGGTTGAACCACTGATCGATCTGCCAATTCTAGCAAAGTAGAAGTAGGTTCTACCGATGTGATGCCAAGCTTTTGGTAGGTGGAAGTTGTCAAAATGTTGATTGCAGCTCCCAGGTCGACTAAAGCATTAGTGAGGGTTGACCATAGATTTGGACAGTTACAATTGGGTTCCCGAGATCTTCGTATTTGATAGGTGTCTCTTTTCCTGATAACAAGTCGGATAAAGTACCAACTACTTGGACTCTAGGGTTACTAGTTGTATTCCTCCTTGATTTTTTTATGCACAGTTCTTTTATAGTTTTTACGTATATAGGAATATCTTGTATGGCTTGGAGGAATGGAATTTTTATGTACAGGTTTTGTAACTCTCCCAGAATGTCGAAGTTTGGATATTGTACTGGTCGTGGTATGACTAATCGTTCCGGGAAAGGAGGAGAGGATGTTTTTGCTTGCTAATGGCTCTATTCTCTATTTACATCCTCTTGTTGTGGTGGTCGTTCTATTGGTAACTGATCTTCAATATGAACTGTTTTGTCTCCCTCTGTTTCTATTATACGTCCAGATCGTAACCGAAGATCATTGCACTCCCTTATGTCAGGTCCAATTTCTGATGTTTCTATGATTTGGAGGGATTGGACTGGTCTATTATTAGGATTGGGATTGGGTTGGGCTGGGAGTTGAGGTCTCAGATTAGACTGGGGGTTTTGTTGTAAAGCTGGCAGAGTTGATTGAGGGAGTGGAATAGTTCCTGTTGATTGATATGTCGATCTTGGCCAATTTGTCTGCCAGGGTGAACCTTGTGAGGTAGGGGGAATCTATTACGGAGGATATGAATTATTCTACCAATACGGTGGGTTATAAGGAAAATTTGGCCAACCGAATTGGCCTGTCTGATTCATCCATGGATTTGGGGACGGAAACGGCTATGATGACCAATTCGGAAATGGGGGTGTAGATTGGTTTTGCCACATACCATATTGCTGAGCATTATACTGCGGCGGATGAAAAGAAGAAGTTGGGTCAGAAAACAAACCTGATTGCCTCGGTTGCCATTGGCGACACTGGTTAACAAAGTATGCTGGCTCTGGTTCTTCTTCTGCTTCTTTTTATAGTTCCTTCAGTCGAGGAAGTGAGGGGAAGCTTTCGGTGAGATGGTCTTTTGTGCAGATGGCGCATGTTTGAACTGAATCTAGTGGACATTTCTTGTGGCTATGTTTTCTTCTGCATCGAGGGCAGAAAATTTCCAGATTCTGTCCTGCCTCCATCTGCTTTTGCTTAGCCTGCACAATATCAAGCTGTGTAGTTAATGTCCCTAGAATATCAGTTTTAAAATTTTCTAATAAGTTACCAAGTTCTACACGTGTTACTCCTTCTGTTGATATTTTGTTATCTCTAACAAACTGATCATATTCTATTGGTTTTATCCTTGTGCTGCCTCTTGAACTCCTGATGCATAAATTAATGATTTCAGCAAAATTCTCTTGGTAAATATCCCCTTTTCCCATGATATTCAATGTCTCAATCCATTGTTCTTTCATACCTCTAATTAATGCAGTTTTCAACACATTATCAGGTAGAGGTAATGATGCATAGGGGGATCTTTGTAAATTATACTGAAAACGTTCTACATATTCCTCTAGAGTTTCATTTGGTCTGGCTTTCATTTGGAAAATTTCATCTTTTAGTTCTCTTGACCTGCAGTAATCCTGGTATTTCTTGAGGAAGGATTCTTTCATTTGCTCCCAGTTGTTTATGACTCCACCACCTAAACCCATAAGCCATCTCAAAGCTGCTCCTTTCAATGTGGAGGGAACAACTTCAATTTTTGGGGATCAGTGGTGTAATCATATCCTCTACATAACACATCAAATTCAAATAAGAATGCGTCAGGGTCTTCTGATGTGAGTCCATGAAACGTTGGGATGTGTTGAAGAGGGATCGCTTTCATGGGTGCATTTGCAGCAGAGTCTACTATCGGATATTGCAATGTAGAAGTTTGAGTAATTGGCTGATTCTGTGCCATGGTGTCGAATATGTGCCAATAGTCTTCCGGAATTTCTAGGAGGGTGTTCGTAGGTTGAGAAGGGGCGGCCTTGGCAGGAATTGTTTTAATGACACTTCCTTTGTCTGGGATTTCTATATGAGGGAATGGAGTGCCTTCAATATTGATTCTTGCTGCGCTCCCCTTATCTGGGTTGTTTAATAGCTAGATTATCCTAGAAGGAGACCTCGGTTCCTCTATTTCCCCTGTTTCCCCTTCTCCCTCACAAAGGTTGCTTAAGTTCCCTTCCTGCAGCCGTTCTGATACAGAATTTTCAATTTCTTGATAGTCTTGTTCATCAGTCTGGCTATGTACCTCAGCAAAGGCTCCAGATGGTGATGTTGTAGCCTGAAGGAAACTAGTAGGCTACCTAGAATTAATCTTTCTGATACCTACTGATGGCTGAGATTCAGTTTTCTTGTAGATCTTGTCTATAAAGGTTGTTCGGCCAAGGGTCACCGGTCCTTTGGATTTTTCAGGTTTGGCTGGGGGTTTGATATTCTTTTCTAGCTTTTTCTGCTTAGTCATGCACTCTACTAAATCCTATCAACCAGCAATTCTGCTAAGAGAGCGGACGGTGGAGCAGGGCTTTTACATGCTCTGTACGCAGGTTCTTACCTTCCGTTTTTAAAATCCAACTCCCCCCTAGCATATTTGCACACTACTCTGTAAAGGGCAAATGGCTATTACTCCTCCCTGGCAACGGCGCCAAAATGTAGAGCTGTAACTAGGGTCTCTCACACCACTAATTATCCCACATTAATAAGTCAATCCGGGAACGATTTGTTATGCAAGGAGTAGCTCAATCCGAGGCTATTTGTCCGAGTAATGCTCAGTAGTATAGTGTTCTAATGATTCGAAAGGAAACAGATGCTAAGCTATAACTAAACTAACTTAAAAGGTAGAATCACACAAGGCAATTGATCAGTCAAGGGTGCGGAAGCGATAACCCATCCCTTTAGAAACTGATGAAGAAAGGAAATTAGAGCATGGAGTTATAGGTCTGGGAGCTAAGCAGCGTCTTGCTGAGGCTCACTACAGCCTTAGACATTCTCTCACACCATAAACAACAAAGGTAGGTAAATAAAACGGTGGAAAGTAAAATGGAACAGCAATCTGGAAATGGAACAACAATAAATGGAACAACAATAGCAGTAATAAAATGGAACAGCAGTAAAATGGAACAGCAGTAATCAAATGGAACAGCAGTAATAAAATGGAACATCAGTAATAAAGTGGAACAGCAATCCTTAATGAATTATGAAACAACAATTCTCACCCGTATGTACATGTTCTATACTACTACAGCAATCTGAGAATAATAGATGATATGACTATGATTCTGAACGAAGTAATATGGCTTGCAAGTCTCACAAATACTCTTTCACATGGATCTAATAACGATACATTCAAGCTAACCTTCTGTTATAGAGATAACCGAAAGATGCAACTCAAATAGATCCAATTGTACAGTGCAGAGACATGAGGTAAAGAAATCATTCACATATCAATCATAGCATATCACATAAAAGATGTATCAGATTACTTAAATAACAGAAATAAACAAATCACACACAAATCACCGTATGATAATACAAAAGCAAGTGTCCTTCGGAGCCGGGCCCTTAGCTGCCAAGGGTACACTACCTTAAGTTACTCCAGATGCAGGGACGAAATGAACACCAAGCCTTCTATATTAATCACATCAAAAGTATACAAAGTCAGGTCTCAGCGAGACTCAATGATCATAATTTGTTCTGAAACTTAGAATCATAAAAACAGTCGTCCCTTACTCAATGGCGTGGTGCCTTTATATAACAGAAATGACGGAGGTATCTATACAAAAAAAGATAAGTTAAAGTAGCGATCCCTCAGGATCAAAGATCCTGAGGGATTCGCTAATCGTTCAATTCTTCTCTTTTCCTTCTTGCGCTCTCCGTCCCGGTATCCCGCATTCTTTCCCTGGGCTATTCGGCTCTAATTTTTCTTGATCTCGTCTGCATCCAGTGGCCTGCTGGAGGGACAGCAATTATTTTCCTTTTGCTCCTTGCTTTTGATCGACAACCCCCTGTTTCCACGTCTTCCTGCATAGAAAACATCAATTATCAACACTTGAGCTTCCTTTGTCTATTTTCGCATATTTTATCAAAATCCTTTATCTTGTTTGAACTCATGATACAGAAAAAGTTAGAATTGCTATTGAAAAACCACTAGATTGCTTGTCAAAAGCATACCTTCCAAGTGTTCCACACCTAGGTATTACCTTCCCTTAGTCAATGTCTTCCCAGATATTATCCACCATTGCTGTGCCAATTATGACCCTATCACCAAAGTAGTTATGACCCCATACCAAACTGTCCTCTTTTACATAACTGCTGAAACTATCAATGAGATGTTACACTTCAAACCTACTCAGCCTCTAGCTCCTCTTTCCATGGGATTTTTGTTGGAGCGAGGCTCTCAGTTGCCCCAATCAGAGATAACCCGTATTGCACGAATGTTCATGAGGCCAGATCGCCAACCCCAAGGCCCACCTCCATATTTGCATGTCTAGTTCAATGAAATAGGAAAACTCATAGTTGTTGGGATTCAAAACCAGTGAATTTGTTGATGAAACCACCTTAGTTCTGTTGTCCATATTTACTCCAGGATAGCCCCCTGCTTCAAGTATGACTATGCAACTTTTATTGCCAACAAAATCAATGAGCAATTCATTAGTTTGGACAGAGAAGGAGTCTTCAAGTACACCTCATTCATCTACCACCTTTTCTTATATTATCAGCCAGACAACTTTTCATTTCCCATCAGAAAATTAGATTCCAAAGGAGAAAGGAGGTATGTGATCTTTTGGACCTCAGTCTTCCACAATGTCCATGACTCCCCTTATACCTACTGTGAATTCATTGACTTGTTTATACATCCGGTCTCCTCTCTACTGATGAGAGCTCCTCCTCCTAGGCTCTCTGTTGATATAAGGAAAATTTTACAGCTATCCAGACAGTATAAGGTAGGTGACTGGTACTTGTACCAGAATCACACTGAAATTAGGATATATGGCTGTGAACTGTGCGCCTACAAGCTACCCAAATTTGTGCCTATGAGACTATTTGCGCTGGAGTATTTCAGGCAGCTTATCAATGCAGATTTAACCCATTTTTGTAGTGCAAAGAAAAAAGACAGCTAAGAATAAGAAATCAGTTAGGCCCTTTTGTCATCAATAAAAGGGAAGCATGGGAAGATGCTGATAGGATTTTGGGGGAAGAACTTAAATTAAAGAAGAGCTTTTGGTGGGTGCCTTATGACCCAATTAGCTTTATAAGTGACAGAAAAGTAAGAAACAGGCTATCAACTTATGTACACCATAGGATCCCTGAAATAGAACAGTTTGCTAATGAAGAGGAGTGGATAGAGGGTACACTAGTAGAAGAGATTACTGAGCAAGAAAAAATGGAAAAAGCTATGAAAGACCTTGAGAAAACTCTTGACCTGGACTCTTTTGGACATGTATCCTTCGATCTACCTCAACAAACAGGAGTTGGTGCATCCTCTGCTGGAACTTCTCAGCAGCCTGTACAAGAAACCAGCACACTAGGTACAGGGATTTCTAAGGGCAAAGAAGTGGCAGACACAGAGCAACAAGGAATGACAAACAACAAGGGAAAATTCCTTCGGTCCAAACCAAAGCACCAGAGATACCAGCGTTACAGGCTCCTCTAAATGAGGAAAAGGGCAAGAAAAGAGACAGAGAAGAGGCCACACCCATCAGTGGACCTGCAGAACAGCCAGGTGAAAAAAGGCAAAGATTAAATCCTCACTCTGAAGAGGAAATCTATGAAGAAACAACAGGCAGTATGAGAGGTGAAAGGGTAGTCAGCCAGCAGACTTCCCCAGTGGTGGACACATCAACTAGCTCACACAGGCAAGAGCTAGAGAGGCAGCATGGTGTGGAAGTTTCATCCACTAGGCCACAAAACAAATAAGCCTCCGACATAAAAAGGACATTCATGGAGATTAAGGCCAGAAAAGACCCACTAAGAGTTCAACTTTATAGTCAATACCTCAAGATGGCCCCCACTAACCAGCAAAGGTTAATGTCTTCTTATGACATCAAAGAGGGCAAAATGATCATGAGTTACTTCAAGCCCAAGGTTCAACAGCCACAGTCAGCAGTCGACTATATTAGGACAAATTTGGAGGTATTGGCCAGGGACATTCATCCTATGGACCAAATTGAGCTGCATAAACAAACTGGAGAGATGGTCTACTTCACGCTGGCAGATAAAGCAATGTTGGCTCACAAATTTCAAAATTCCTTAAATAATACCTCTGCTCAGTTAGACTTAGAGAAAGCTTCTTCTCTAGCAAAGGACAATAGGATAAAATCCTTGGAAGATATTATCATTGAGCTGGGACATGATCCCAAATATGCCAAAGGCATAAAAGCATTGATGAAGAAGAAGGAAGAGGACATTGTTGGCCTCAGAAAACAGCTCAAAATGCCTCCTTCTATGCATCCACAGATAACAGATGTTGTGCAGCAGAAATCCAAAGAGGACATGATGGACCTGCTCATGAGGCTGAATGAGAGATTGAGTGAGACAGAGCAGGCATTGGAGAAAGCACTACAAGAGAAGAAGGGAGATTCGACCTCCCAGCCACCTGAAGTAGCTCCAACAGTCACAACTACCCCTCCTACAGTTATAATAGCAATGCCTCCCACTGTCCCGGCATCAACAATAGAAATCACCATAGGTACCTTAGCAACAGCAATAGCACCAGGCAGCAGTACAGCTATGACTACAGAGCAATTAACAAAAGCCATGGAGGAGTTGAAACTCCAAGTGTCAGAGCTGAAGCAAGTCAAAGAAAATTTGGCAAAGGTTGAACAGAGCTATGGTAAATCCAAGATGAATGTGGCAGAGAAAACAAGGGAGATCAAAGCATTGGAGAACAAGGTAAGAGCCTTAGAGAATGATCTCTCTCTGGATAAGCCTCTAGCAGAAACCAGAGAAATTTTTGGACCAACATCACTCAATCCCTTAGTGATGTGTGGAGGTCTATTCAAACCATTTATGAACAGATTGATTTGATAAGAGTGGCCCAAGTGGAAATTCAGAAAACAAGAGCCTTATTGGGACAGATGCTTGAGCAAGCTAACAGGCTAATCCATTTTTTAAACACCAAGACCAGTGAAGAACTGGAAGCACTCGATATTAGAGACAGAACAGGCACCATTCTGGACATTAAGAGAGTTCTAACCATGAGAACTCTAATGCAAAATTTGGACAGAAGATGCCAAGACATGCAGGTAGAAATTGATTCTTTCACAGAAAGATTTACAGTCCTGCATCAAAAAGGTTTGCCAAGCCATTTGGTAAGTAATGATCGTCTGATGAAGCACAAGGACTATGTACGTAAATTAAATACATATGTTGCTAATCAAGCTAATGCATCTTCAAGGACTTCAGGAGAGAAGGCACTCCCATCTGGCCAGTCCCTTTATAACAGCCTGGAAAATCTATTCTACATAGAGCATGAGGTAAAACATATGTTCACCATCTCATCTAATTTCTTCAAGTACACAGAGACTGACGAGACTTTAAGGAAGCTGCAAAGACATAAATTACCAGGGTCAGAGTGGTGGCAAAGCATGTTAGAGATCCTGTAAATTATCTTTGGTCAATCCAAAATTTTGGACCATCTGCTATAATGTGCAGAACATAAACAAATCACGCTCATGCGAGTCAAAATGCTTCATATCAGAGTCAAAAAGAAAATGCAGCCAAGGCAGAATAACCAGCACAGAGGATCAGTAGAAGACATCTGGGAACCAACTTGCAACACCTACCTCCAGTACATCTCATAAAGACGGATCAATCAATGCAGCATGAATTTATTGCATCTATTTATCATCTCCCTGTTTTCGAGACCATCTGTCTTTGTCTATGTAAAAGAAGCATTAATTATCAGCAGATATTATTCCTTCAGATTTTTTGTAAGATATTTGTTATTTTTGTATAAATACCCCCCCAGACGAAGTATTTGGGGTTGGTTGGTGGTGGATATTCATAGTTTTGACTGTAATACTGAACAATTTTGGAAATCAAAAAGCTATTGGAACCATTTTTTCAAGCTCACTGGATGAGGAATTGATGCTAAGTACCATGTTACAGAATTCTTGAATCGCTTTTATGGATCAATAAGTCCCTTCTAACTTGTGTCTTACAGTTTCTGTGTTTACTATATCATATATGTTTCATGATCTAAATAATAGAGAAAAAGAATAACTCAAAATTTTCTTTTTGCACTCTGTGTTCAGTCTCTGTTATTATTAATGTTTTCTTCAGAATTAGCATAAACATGGAATTCTTAAGTGCTGATGTTTCCCCTGGTTCTTTCATCTTGAATATTAGCTAAGGAATTCTTAATTTCTCCTTAGCAGTAATCATCCACTTTCCCTCTGTCAACATGATGAAGGAGTCTTAGTTGCCCTTCACCCATTGACTCCATTCCATCTGATTCCAGCCTATAAATTGTTCCATATTCGAGTACCTTGCTCTGTGATAAATCCTCTAGTAAGAAATCTAACCCAGGAATTCATCCCTCTTTCACTCCATCATGCCCAATGGACTGAAATGTTTCAGTTTTACCTCACTGTGCTATTGAGTCCCCCTCCTTCCAACCAAACTCAAAACAAAACCCTTGTACTTCATAACTAGCCTAATATATCTCAAAACAAAGCTAAATTATAAAGAGAGAGCCCTCTCTGGATGCAGATTGGCTAGAACCTGTATCTAAAAGATTGTTCTGTGGTTACCTCGGCCGTATTCCCTTTCCTACAACTTTGGGGAACAACTTGAGTGATAACACAAGCCTAGTTTCCTGTTACTGGGCTTGCTTTTAGCACACATAGCACACCCCTTTACATATCTAGAAACTGTCTCACTCATTCTCGGCCAATAGCAGAACCTTTGCAGCTGTGCAACTATTTTACTTACCCCAAAATGACCTGATATCAGAGATGTGTGCTTCCCTAATTATCTTTACTCTTTCAGTTTGTGAATGCAAGTTTCCCATAATGATTATAAGAGTCGGTCCTTTCAATGATAGTGCATTCTCCACTCTTTTTCTTGACTCAAGGTTGCATATACATCTTTGAAAGTCCAATTCCTGAGCATAACTGTTCTATGTAGATTTCATGCAGCATAGAATTATGCTTAAGTATGGTCGTGCATTTATAATGGGTCTAGATAACATATCTGCAACTTTGTTATGTATGCCCTTTTTATATCTGATGACTAAATGAAACTGTTGTAGAAAACCCATCCATCTGTAATGTCTTGATTGTTGTAGCTTAGTTTGGGAGTGTAGATATTGAAGTGGTTGATGATCAGTGTGTATTACTGTCTCTTTGCCCATTAAGTAATGTTTCCACTTTTTCACACTCTGAACTAAGGCATACAATTCTTTATCATAGGTAGGATAGTTAACCACTACAGGACTAAAAGTCTCAGAATGATAACATATGGGTTTATCGTGCTGTGTCAACACTGCTCCCATGGCATAGTCACTGACATCAGTTTGGATCTCAAATGGTCTTTGTAGATCTTGCAGTGCTAGTACAGGGGTTGTACTAATTTTTTCTTTCAAGGTGTCGAAGGCTTTCTTCTGTTTGCCTCCCCACTGAAACACCTTGTTCAATCCTGTCAAAGCATGTAAGAGAGTTGCAATTGAGGAAAATTTTGAAATGAACTTCCTCCAATATTGTGTTTCTCCTAAGAAGCTTCTCACTTTTGTAGCAGACTTGGGCTTAGGCCAGTTTATGATGATTTCCACTTTAGAGGGATCTATTTTCAATTCACCTCCTCCTACTATATGACCTAAATAATTTAGAGAGGTTTTTCCAAATTCAGATTTAGAGAGTTTAACATAAAGTTTTTATCTTTTCAAAACATCTAATGTCTGCTTAACATGCTTTAAATCTTCTTCCCACGTTTTACTGAAAATCAGAATGTCATCCAAATACACAATAACAAAATCATCAAGAAAAGGTCTGAGTACATCATTCATTAATCTCATGAAAGTATCAGGGGCATTGGTCAAGCCAAAAGGCATAACCAGCCATTCATACAATCCCCGCTTTGTTTTGAAAGTAGTCTTCCATGCATCTTGCTCTGCAACTCTGACCTGATGGTATCCACTGTGCAAATCCAGCTTGGTGAAATAAACAGCTTCTTTCAGTTTATCTAAAAGATCATCTATGCGAGGAAGGGGATAATGATTTTTGATTGTTATCTTATTCAGTGCTCGGTAACCAATGCACATTCTCCACGAGCCATCTTTCTTTCTCACCAAAACGATTGGTGACCCACATGGTGATGTGTTAGGCCTGATGAACCCTTTCTCGAGCAACTCTTGCACCTTCTTCTTGATTTCAACATTCTCTAAATCAGATAACCTGTACATTCCAATGTTAGGCAAAGGAACATCTTGCTGCAAAATAATATCATGTACTATTCCCCTTTTGGGTGGCATACCTTGGGGCTCTTGAAACAAGACATCATACTCTAAAACAATCTTTTCTATATGAGCTTGCTGATCAGAATTACAACCCTCAAATACATTGGTTTTATCAGTTTTCCTTTCCTTTACAACCATTAGTAAGAACTGTTTGCATGAATTTACCATTCTTTTCATCTATCTCGAGTTTATGAGAGCATAATTATTCTTGAGCTTGTGAGCACTTACAAAGTATCCGATTCCATCTTTGACAAGTAGATACTTGTTCTCACTTCTATAGAAAATAGCTTTTCTATCATACAAGTAAGGACTTCCTAAAACAATTCCACATATATCCAAAGGAATTACATCTAACTCAACCTCATCTACAAATGTTGACCCAAAAGAAAACTTGATTTTGCACTGTCTATTCACTTGTACTAGTGCTTTATCATTCAACCATCCTAACGGGTATGGTTTCTTATGAGGTGTAGTTGCTAATCCCAATTTCTTTACAATTGCTTCAGAAATTAGATTTACTTGTGAGCCACTATCAAACAAAGTATCAATCTTTTGATTCTTGGAAACAACTCGAATATGGAAAAGCTCATGCCTTTTTCTCTCATGTTCTTCATCAATAACAAATTGAGCAAAATTACTAGTAGATGCTTCAGAATCCTTACCCTTTATACTTGTGGCTGCAATGATTGTTTCATCTCCCGTGTCTGACCCCAAATATTTCTGAATAGATGCAATAGTCTTCTTCTTCTTGCCCTCGGACTTCTTAGGCCTCAACTCTGGATGCAGAATCCAACAGTGCTCATCATCATACCCCTCCTTTTTACAGTGAGTGCATGAAGCTTTGCCTCTTTGTGCAATGTTAGCCTTCCTTGCTTTCCACTTCTGCTTTCTTTTCTCCTTTCTCTTGCTTACAGTGGGTTGGGATGGTCCCCCAACTTCTGGATTTCCATTCTTTCCTCTAGCTTCTAGATGAGTAACTTGTACAGATACCTCATCTATACTAGTGGGATTAAACATGAGGATGGTATGCCTCATGTAGTTGTGTAGACCACCAATGTACTTCAAAAGAGTTTCTGGTGAGTCTAATGAGATGCCTAACATCAATGCTCTCTTTCTGAATTCTTGAGTATACCCTTGCACACTTTGCCCTTTCAACTGCTGAAGAGTTTGCCAACTCATCATGGCTTGTTGCATGTAGGCCAATTGATAGAACTGCTTTCTGATGGCAGAGACAAAGTCACTCCAAACAGAGATGGTCTTACCATGCTTCTTCACATCAGCTTGGGTTTTGCCTTCCCACCAAACCAAGGCAGTGCCTCCCAGGCGTAGGCTTGCCAGCTGAATCTTACTCTTGTCTGAGTCTATGTTCTGTACCCTGCAATACACATCAATTTGTCTTATCCAGTTGTCCAACTTTTCAGCATTTAACTCTCCATCATATATAGGCAAATCAAATTTAACATCTAACTTAATCAAAGATGCTTTCTTATTATGCACAGGGCTACTAGGAGGTGTAGGGAAGCTTTCTTCCTTTCCCTTTCCTTTTAAGTGGTCATGGGAATGAGATTCATCTTCTTCTTTATCTTGCTTAGAGCCTGATGAATCTTCATCCTTATGCTTTCTAAAGTGCCTATACATTTCTTCTATCATAGACTTCATAGCTAGGAAACTTTCTACGAACTGGGGATCTGGCCCTGTAGAACCTTCTTCTAACATTGTCTTCTGAGAATAGACTCTCCCAATTTCAGGATTAGTTTCCACCAACTCTCCTTCTCCTAATTTGAGCTTTGATCTAGTGATCATTCACAACTAAACCAACACAAGCTTGTCAAACCTTACAGCCTAGAGCTCTGATACCACTTGATCTGATTCTCACCCTATGAGTGACCTCAGTTGAAGATTTAATAAACAAAGGTATTACAAACTCATGTGTTGGTGTGTGTTCTGTGTGATTATAATAATGAATCGATCAGATTGCCAATACACAGACATTTTGAATGGAAAGACAGCAGAGAAATACAGTAAGCAACACCAGACACAAACAATTTTTAATAAGGAGTTCACCCTAGTCTCCAGGGCTACGTCTCCGGTCCAGCTTCAGTGATGGCCTTGTTTTATTGTGTCTTTAAGCAGAGAATTACAAATGCAGGGACTCAATATGAGTTCTCCTGAAGTAGATTTTGCTTGGCAGGGTGGTTCTTGGATTCCCCAAGCCACTTGGAGTGCACAGACTCTTATTCTTCCTACCTGCTCTGCAACTCTTGGTCTACAGTGGAAAGAGCCAACTGTGATGCTCAATCTAGACAGATTCCTCTATGGGAAGGCTTGATTCTTCAAGCTCTTTGGTGCTCGATTCTGCCTGTGGTCAGCTCGGCCCTCTGTCTCCTCTGCTTGGCTTTACTGCTCTATGTGCTCATTCCTCCTCTCAGGGTTCACTGTTCACTATCTCTCTTGGTCGCCTGGACTCTTCAATCTGAATCTCTCTTCTGATCCCCAGTTCATGTCTCTGCTCATGGCTTTAGCCATTCGACCTCCGTGTCTGTTCGTTTCCTCTCCTTCCTGCGTCGATTCGTTTGTCGCCTGTGTGCTTGGAATTCCCTGTTCGGCGTCAGTATAATTCTCAGGAAGTAGCCACGTGTCTCCATCGGAGCTGTGCCAGCCTGCTTGTCAATTCATTGCTTTCTCCACCGTGGCGGTCAATGGATTCCAAATCCTCTTAAATCGCGGCTTAATCCCCTGTCAATTCCACTCTGTCTATCAGGCACAATCTCAGCCATCCGATCTGGGATCCTCCAGATTCAACGTCATTCGCACCTCGAGCGCGGTTGACTTGCTCGACCGATAACGCACGATCGCAACGGTTTTTCTCTCTCCTCCGCTGCTACGTTTCGATCGCTAATTGTGATCGCTCCACTTTCTCCAAAACCACTTACCGTTCAAGGGCATCCCGATCAAACCGTCGGTTTCTAGGCCGTGGGTCCCACCGTTGTACGTTGGCGCTTTTTACCTTTTTCTGCCCGCGGTCCCCTGGCTCCCAACATGACCAAACGCTTGAGCTCTACCATTTCGGCCCTGTTTGCCCAGCGCTAACGTGCATCGAAAACCATCTCCTTTTCTCGATCCGGGGCTCCCAAGGGCTATTTTGACCTCCTGTGCAGTCTCCCTGGGCCTCGGTTAGCGCGCTTTGACCGAGGTCCTCGTCGTTCCACGCTGGCTGCCATGGCCACTGGTTCAGGGTGTTTTTGACTGTGGTTTGGATTCTTCAAAGATTTGTTCGACCTGTTTTAGTCACGGTTCTATGAAAGTCATTTATGGATTCGATTCGGATCAGATGGCCCAGAAAATTGCGCAATGCAGTCAATGAGCCTGCAGCCATTTCCAACTGAGATTATGCATTGCACAATTCCAGCAGCCAGTAGCCAGACTAGACTATACATTGCATAGTTCTAGCAGTCAGTCAGTGTCCTAGTAGCCTAGACTGTGCCTTGCGCAGTCTTGGTAGTCAGTCTCCCGACCTCCCGACGGAAATTGCGCAACCTTCATGATTAGTCACATAGGTTTGTTGCAAGTCAGTTCTCAAGTTCATTTTGGTTTTCGACTGACAGATTTTTTTCCATGAGTGTTTACATGTCTCCATGTATCACATGTGTTCATCTACCTTTCAACAGTGCAGTTACAATGGTTTCAAGAGAGCAGAGTCGAAGACACCGTTCAAAGCACACTTAGGTATGTGGTTGATCAAGTGTCTATGGACTTGCCTACCCACGAAGACATCAAGTTGTTCATAGAAAAGGACATCAAGATATGACAACAGCAGCATCACAGCGAGCAACATCATGAACAATAGTTGAAGGTAGCATACTGGATGCAACGAATGAAAGAGAAACGTTGCTGACAACACGGAGGCGGAACAAAGGTGCAAGCTCAAGTAGATCCACTGATGATGAAAAAAAATTGGAGACTCAGGCTACGAGGTGATGACGCAACATGAAGATCATGTGAAGACAAAGAATGGAACAAAGAAGGAGTTGCATGTGCTGAAGCGGAAACTCAAGGAAGAACATGAGCTGCACAAACAAATGAATGAGTTGCGACAGGAACAGGAATAGCAAGGGGCGCAACATGCACTCATGGATGAAATTGTGCCCGTACAAGTTATAGATCCATCCCATCAGCTAGCACGGAGTAGACATGGTGAGCAGTGTTGATTGATTGCATGCAAGGGATTCAACAGCATGCATGTTAGTGTGTGCACGCATGCAATCCCACCCATTCAACACACTCACCAAGGCGAAGACAAGAAGCAAGTCCAACTGGAGCTGAACATGTACTTCGAAAAGTTGATGCGCATGACCACCAGCACACACTTGAAGATCAACACGAACAATATGCATCAACATGTTGCCAGTTTAGCCGCACCCAAGAAGAACATGCACATGTTAGCTAATGAATTGGATGAAGGAGCCATACCAATGCACCCGGATGCAACAAAGGCAAGAGTTTGCTTCAACAAGATATCACCATGGAGTGCATGCATACCATCACGGATGGCCAAGCTTGGAATCAGCTCACCGCCTTCACCATCACAAGCATGTCAAAGAATTGGTCTCACCTCAATGGACCAAGTGTCAGTGATGCCTTGCATGGCTTGCTCAAGCCATTTTTTCTCACATGGGCACATCTTCAATATAATGTAACGTCATGTCAAGTGTAAGTCAAGTGTCTATAGTTGGATGTAACAGTCATAGAGTAGATGAAGAGTCATGAGGGTAGTTGAACTGTCACAAAGGGGAATGTCAAGGGTCACCCCACCCTTTGCTATAAATAGTCCTTCATAACTTATTGTAGAGGCTTTTGGTCAGCCAAGCTTCCGATAAGAATATCTTGGAGAGAGCTTGGACAGTATTATAATGGGCCTTGCCTTCTCCACTACACAGAGCTAGTACATCTCTTTGGAGGAGCAGGCGATTGTGGTTGTAACGTTCCACTATTGGGACTAGTGGTTGGACACGGATGTATTGTATGACTGGAACTTACACTTCTTTATACAATAAGAGCCAGCACGTTTCATGCATATGTTGTATTGTATTCGATGCTATCAGGTTTACTCAAAATGATATATGTATTGGTTTGTTTACGCATGCATGTACAGACTATTCTGCATAAGTATGTATGTATCTTTCTTAAATGTGTTGTTGGTTTAACCATCACTTTGGATTTCTCACTAACGTGATTTTCAACTTGTGATGCATCTTCGCTCGTGTGTTCCCTTCCAAGCCGAGTACTATTACAGTTTCAAAGGGGCACACTCGTCTCAACCCCCATGTGTTAGAACCTCTCATGCACCTTCCTTGACTCACTGTAGTTGTCACACCCCTTGCTACCAATAGAGTCATCTTACTTGCCTCTGTGTGAAATCGTGGTCAAGGCATTACCATACGACCCACTGTTGGGACTCCTACACCAAACGGTTTGAGGTCTAATTGGGACTTCTTACCGGGGAGATCCCCTTACATGTTGGCAGGTCTAGCATCGTCAACAGAATCTTTTAGTTAATAAGTATATGTGATTACAATTATACAAAATAGGAATCCTTAGAACCAACAAAGTGAAAAATAAATCATTTAATATTTATTCTTAACATTCAAAATTGATACATGGAGATCATGAAATGATTGGATATTAAGCCATGAATCAATATAACTATCAATATCAAGAAAAATATGAATCATTAAATCACTTTATATTAAAAATATTAATCATTAAATTACTTTCTATCTAGAATATTACATGTTACAGATACAAACAATACACACTAACAAACACACTTTACCAAAATAAATATCAAATTAATACACACTAACAAACACACTTTACCAAAATAAATATCAAATTAAAGTGAAATTTCAAATTAAATTGAGCTTAAATCCCTTTAAATATTTAAATATCATAAAAAAAATAAAAAAATAAATTCTTTTTTAAATATAACATTTTACACCCACATAAAATTTTATTCCAATTAATAAAATATGATGATTTTTTTATTAATTTATAAACTATACTAAATATAATTCCTCTAAACAATCTATTCTAAATGAATTTTCAAACCATTGTTTTAATGTTTAATATGACTTTGGTAGGAATAAATAATAACAATGAATTAGAAAAAACGCACACCACTTGTTTTTCTTCTAATTTATTATAATTAATGCAATTTGTAATAGCTAAAGCTTATCAACGTACTGTAGTGTGCATGAGACGACAACTCCACATTGTCGGAGGAGCAGCGGATCTTTAGGGAACAGGGATTCATAGCCATAAAAGTACTGAATCAGTAAAGATTATAGCAGCAATGCAGTAAAAAGTGAAAAGTGAAAACATCCACTAAAAAAGAATTAGGGAGCATAAAGAGGATCTCCATAATGCAATTTTTTTCTTTAGTTTCAAGTTGAATAAAATAATGGAAAAAATTAAGTATTCATTTTCAATAAATTTATGTAAATTTAATATAGTAAATAATTATTTGTAAAATTAAAAATAAATTAATCAAGTTTAAAATAAATAAATAAATAATGATTTAATAGATAAAAATATATAAAATGCAACTTTATGTGATTCAATGATGTTATACAGGAGTATACTTTTAAAATAATCTATGGTATAAATTTTAAATCTTGATGTGTTTCCACCACTTAAAGTGAATGATTCGGAAAGCATATCGATTTTTAGAGTTTATATATGATTAATTCCAAACAAATGAATATAGTGAAAAGATGTGATGTATAATTTAGTTTAGAGAAAAAAAAAAATAGTATATATATATCTATATATATTATATATATATATTAATATTATATTATATTATTAAAATAGTTATTTAATTTTATATTAATTTAAATATTTAATTTTTTAATTATTAAAATATTGTTTCCCAATGATATTCATCAAACAAATAATTTAATAATAAATTTTTAAAAAAATATAATTTAAAGTTATATACAAAATAAAAAATTATAATTAAAGCCGCACTTTAAATTTAAAGTTAAAATAAAAAGTCGAAATGGAGTCGTGTTAGCAACGTGTTAGTGACACTGAATAAGTGATTATCTTTTTGTGCAGATGAAAATGGTAGTGGTTCATGACATAATATGGAGTTGTCGGTTTTGCAAAGTGAAGTAAGTTTTAGGGTTGCAATCGATAAGAATATCAACTTTATATTTTTAAGACGAATATATATATATATATGATTATTATTATTATTATATGGTTTGTGTGGTGTCTATTATTACTAACTAGTAATAACGAAGCTATTAACATAAGAGTATAATTCCTAAATATTTGGATTATTTGATGTTGTTTGAGAGTCTTTGTTTTCTGAATTTATTTTAAAATTTTATTGGTAATATTTTTTTCAAATATTTATATATTTGAGTAGAGTAATGCCTATAACATTTATAAAATATAGATAGTGTTTATGTATGTATTGGGTGTATATTTTCAAATCTCATAATCAAATTTTTAATGAAGGAGATATGAGAGGAGGTATGAGAGTCTTACTTTTGCTATTGCCTTAATATTATATTTTTAATAAGGGATTTTTTTAAATTTATTTTGAGGAATCATAGTATGTTGTCATTATTGTTTATGGAGATTTGGTTTGTCGTGCTATTTTGATGGTATTTACAGCCTAGGTTAAAGACTTTGTCGCTAAACAAACTATCAAACTTTGTTTTCATGTATAGGTCTAATTCCCCAACTTTCTCATGAAATCCTTATCATTCCTAAGGCATATTTGTGTGCCAATTAATAACTTTTTCTATTACAAGTTCACTTATTTTTTTCATCCCAAAGCATCGAAAAATGGACCTATGTGAGAGTTAGAATGTCTAGATACAAAATTAAAGAATTTTTTACTAATTCGGTTGACAATCATATGATTAAGTATTTATATCATTATACTAATCTACCCAACACTAGCTTCCATTTACAAAGCCAAGATCACAAGATTTGTAAGTGTCCTATCATGGATAATGTGAACCCATTTGTTTCCCCTCTAACCAAATGTCAGAAAAATTGAACTCAATTAACCACTCAAGTTATTAATGGCTCTAATTATTGATAGTTTCTAGTAGGTTACAAAAGCTCCCAAAACAACAATACAATGGAAAACAAAATAGTTAGCCTAGTAAATTGGCAAATTCCTCTAGCATGTTAACACCTTACAAGACCACAACCTTTCCCTTCGGGAAAGAGGTGGTGCACCCTACAATTACAATAAGTCATTTTGAGTAGGTGGTAAGAAGGATCATTTGTTAATTCCCTTAATGCATTTCCAAGTGGTGCATATCTTAAGGAATCTCAAAAACACCCTAGCATGTGCCCTATACAAAATTGATTTTGTGCATAAACCTTTCAAAGGTGTAGTAACATTGAATGTTTAGGAGGTCCTAATTGATATGGAAGATTGATGGGATAATATGGGAAGTGATATTATTGTTGATCCTTAATGAAGTTGGCATCATATAATGTTAAAAGCACAAGTGACTCTTATATAAATATTATGGTTCGCAAGATAAGGAACTTGATTCATAATCATGGTATTTCATTCATTCAAGTGAAATTCCTAATTTTTTGTTAAAAACTATAATGAATTTTATTTGGTTACATGTTGTCATTTTAATACATAGCATCATGATGAAGGCAAGGTGGTCTTACAACTTTGTTCTCACCCAAACTTAACTCTTTATTCCTAAGTTTTAAGACACCGCGTCGTGAAGCCAAGGCGGTTTTACATTTTTGTTATCACCCAAGCTTAACTCTTTTTTCCTAAGTTAAGGGACTAAGTCCTCGAATAGATTGATTTGGATATTATTTAATTTGGATGGCTAAATCATAAGATTAGAAAAAATATGACACAAAATAGTATGACTTGATTTAGAAATTGTAGTTTCATAAGCTCCCAAATTGGTTTGTGAAAATTTTAATATGGTTGATGCCCAAGAGGATAATGAAGATATGTTATCAGTTAGAATGCATCATGGGAAGTAATTTTCTTATCATGCCTTAAAAGTTAGGCTTGAATTATAACCCCAATAAATTTATAATAAATTAATCCTCTAATTTTAATTTACCTTATAATATTGCATCAAGACCTATTATCTAACTAAACACTTTCTACCTTTCTTAAAAAAATGAAACTTATCCAAATTACAGAAAAGGTTACTCTTTCCAACATTACCCAATTTACCTATCTAAGTAACATGTGAATGCTTAAAACCTGCTTCATCATAAACATTTCTCTCTTACAAAGTCATAGTTTCCTAATTTGTATCAAAACACTTCTCTCTTAAAAACTCATAGTTACCTAATTTGCATCAAAAGGGTGTGGGATCTCCTACCAAAGCATCAGCCAATATAATTAATACTCCTACCAAAACACTAATGAATGTTATTATACATGGCGCAGACATGGTATAACGCATTCAGTTTTGCTTTAATTGGATATTAGTTTGTCTTTGACCAAAAATTTATGACGCTTATCCGTACTTTAACATTAGGAATTCAATTTTTGTTATTTTTTATTATCATTTCAAATTATTTATTTGTAAGGTGATTGGTTGAGGTCTTAGTAACTTCCACTTCTATTGGTTACTAATTTTTTGTTTTTTATTTTATTTCTTTTTCTTTT
>APFE031635874.1:56083-135599 GCA_000404065.3 Pinus taeda | reverse complement strand
GATCACACTAAGGTGCAGGGAAAAGAGCATATGCATGAGAAAAAAATCCTTCCTTTCTGTTTCTGATTTGCCCAGATCCCACAGAGTCGCAGGGCAAAGAGCATACGCAGAAATGAAAGGTATAGATCCGGTTAAAAAAAAACTAAATAAACCGAAACCGAAATAAGCAGAGAGAAAATAACAGTGAACTGCAAATAAAGACTGTATACCTCCAGATCTTAAAAATGACGCAGATAGGGCTACCGGAAACCTTTTCGCGTGAAACGAAAGGGGTTCCTCACTGAAACAGATGCTCCGAACACAACAGAGCAGTCCTCTCGGCCCGAAAGCAGTCAGAAACAGTAGATCTAGGAAACGACAGCCGCATGCAGTTCTACCGGCTTCAGATTTGGATCACCAACGGACGCGGCCCTCAAATCGCTCTGATACCATGTAGGAATTTACAGGGTAAGTTCCTCAGACAGAACACCAAAAGGACACCGCTCACAAACAGATCACAGATCAATACACCAGTATTTTGACGTGGTTAAATCCCTCAGAGAGGGAAACAGTCCACGGCCTGCGCCAACGTGGCTACTACAGGCAATTTATTAATAAAGAATGAAAATTTACATAAGCTTCTCTCATGCACGGTAACCTACAAATGACCCTCCATGCGCTTTAAATAGAATTCATGGACCAATCGGGTGTCAAGCCACGGATCAAGTGTCGGTAATACCGAGGAGAGAATGAACCGTCGGATCACTACATATCGTGACCGTCCGATTGTAAGTTACAAAATGTACAACGGTAAAGAAACACACTTTACCTAATGCTAACCTAACTCTATACTAGACCAAGTTGAACTTAACTATTCCTATGTGTCGGAATATCCTAACATAATGCATTTCCAAGTGGTGCATATCTTAAGGAATCTCAAAAACACCCTAGCATGTGCACTATACAAAATTGATTTTGTGCCTAAACCTTTCAAAGGTGTAGTAACACTGAATGTTTATGAGGTCCTAACTGAGATAGAAGATTGATGGGTATAATATGGCAAGTGATATTATTGTCAATCCTTAATGAAGTTGGCATCATATAATGTTAAAAGCACACGTGACTCTTATATAAACATTATGGTTGGCAGGATAAGGAACTTGATTCATAATTGTGATATTTCATTCATTCAAGTGAAGTTCATAATTTTTTTTTTGTTAAAAACTATAATGAATTTTATTTGGTTACATGTTGTCATTTTAAGACATAGCATCATGAAGGCAAGATGGTTTTACAAATTTATTCTCACCCAAGCTTAGCTCTTTATTCCTAAGTTTTAAGACATAGCATCATGAAGGCAAGGTGGTTTTACAACTTTGTTCTCACCCAAGCTTAGATATTTATTCCTAAGTTAAGGGACTAAGTCCTCAAAGAGATTGATTTGGATATTATTTAATTTGGATGGCTAAATCATAAGGTTAGAAAAAATATGACACGAAATAGTAGCACTTGATTTAGAAATTGTAGTTTCATGAGCTCCCAAATTGGTTTGTGAAAATTTTAATATGGTTGATGGCTAAGAGGATAATGAAGATATGTTATCAATTAGAATGCATCATGGGCAGTAATTTCATTATCGTGCCTTAAAATTTAGGCTTGAATTATAACCCTAATAAATTTATAATAAATTAATCCTCTAATTTTAATTTACCTTATAATATTGCATCAAGATTTATTATTTAGCTAAAACACTTTCTACCTTGTTTAAAAAAAATGAAACTTATCCAAATTACGGAAAAGGTTACTCTTTCCAACATTACCCAATTTATGTATCTAAGTAACATGTGAATGCTTAAAACCTGCTTCATCATAAACATTTATCTCTTAAAAATCCATAGTTGCCTAATTTGTATCAAAACACTTGCCTCTTAAAAACTCATAGTTGCCTAATTTGCATCAAAAGAGTGTGGGATCTCCCACCAAAACACTAGTCAGTATAATTAATACTCCCACCAAAATGCTAATGAATGCTATTATACATGTCGCAAGCATGGTATAACACATTCAGTTTTTCTTTGACTGAATATTAGTTTGTCTTTGACCAAAAATTTATGACGTTTATCCATAGTTTAACATTAGGAATTCAATTTTTGTTAGTTTTTATTATTATTTAAATTTATTTATTTGTAAGGTGATTTGTTGAGGTCTTATTATGGGTTGTTTAGTAACTTCCATTTCTATTGATTACTAGTTTTTTTTATTTCAGTTTTATTTCTTTTTTATTTAACTGTTTTATTTTTTCTTTTTCTTTTTTTCTATTATTTCTATTTTCATGAATTATAGTTTTGTTCACAATATTTTCAATTTAAGGTGACCCATTATTTTATTTTTTTGTTAAGCTTGGCATGCCTTTCATTTTCTCCATTATAGGAAATTTACACCACATAGATTGGCTAGGTGGTCTCAACTTGCCCAATGGGAAACCAAGTCTCTTGGCCACCTATCCACATTGCAAGCCATCCAAAAACAATAAAGTTTCAATCTCTCTAGCCAAACTATATATGTCTATGTTTCATGACCAAACTCTATATTTCTATCTATACATATACTTACATGACGAAATTGTAAATTATACCCGCATATATAACAAAAGTAAACATGAGAAATTGCCTAGCGCTTCTGCTCCTCTGAGGTCGATTCCACTGGCACGGGATCCTTAACAGTTGCTCCAGGCATCTGCAACAATTCCAGGATGCATGGAATGTGTCTTTCAATTTTTTCCAACCTAATATCTTTCTTATGGAGTTGGAATTTAATTTTCTGTAGATCTTGTTTGTAGCTCGGCATACCTTATAGAGAAACTACCATGCCCATTGAGATATGTTCCTTGGCCTTGCCCAACAGGATTTTCATTAGTCACTAGAGGTACGAGGTCTGCATAAATTTTGTTATCCTTCCTCTGGTGTTCCTAGGCTCCGGGATAAGTGTCCTTCAATTTTCCATATCCTCCTTAGTCTCACTGCCTTGCTTAGTTTCCTCTTCCCATTCCTCTAAAAGATTATGGATGCCTTCATCTGTACCCTCACGATATACCTTAGTAGCTTCACTAATAAGATGTTCTACCGATTTCCTCCCTCTATGGGGCTCAAGCATGCTTGGGTCCTTATCCTTTCTGCGCTCCCACCCCATCTTCCACGTTCGCGACCTTTCGCAGGCCCAGCCATGTCAACGGTGTCCGAAACATGTTCATAGTAAGAATTTGTTAACCAAAAGAAATTTGACATGCTATGGCATTGATTGCTTCCATTAATTGAATTATCAGTGTCGTCTGCCTCCCCATGCTCCTCCATTTTCCTTTTACTATTAGTACCAGAGCCATAATGGACGAAGATCCAGTCCTCAGAACGGGTCAGTCTCCAAATCCCTTTTGTCATCTCACACCTCCACCCCCATGCCTCCCATACGCTGTCAAGTTGGAAATCCCTTGCCAAGGCCACGCAAGTGAGCCTAGCCTCAGACTGATAGGTTGTCATCCATGAATTGCAAACCCTTTCCCCTCTGCCCAGTAAACTAGAGCAAGACCACTATCATTTTCATGCCCTTAAGGTGACTTATTATTATATTAAAAACATATTTTAATAAATTTAATTATAGACAAGTAATAATATAGTATATATATATATATATAAAACACATACGTACATATGGATATATGTATCTTAATATAAACAATAATAGTTAATCATATTTCAATGTGATTAGGAAATTGTTGTCGGCTCTCGACACATGCACCCCGACTGCAAATCGCTTCAGAACCCTAATCACTAGCCGCCTCTGAGGACTTACGCTCTCGCCGATGTCGGACTCCTGCTGGAAGCTTGCAATGGCAAAGAATGCAGGAGGGGAGAGCTCCGCCTCCCCTCCATTGGATACTCCAATCTCTGACAAGGAACAGCATGCAAAGCCTCTGAACCCCTCTGGCGCAGTCCCTGAAGTTGTGCAGGAAGGACAAAGGACGAATGAAGAAGAGATACCCACAACCTAGACTGAAGAGGTAAACACAGAAAAAGAGGCGCACAACAACGCTTCGTCGTCACAGCCAAAGGCGACCTCGGCCACCTGTATCCCGAAGGCTGCAGAGCGTATCAAGGTCGATCTGCCAAGCCACCGCATCAACGGTGAGATCCAATACAAGCAGGATCACGCGCTAATAGGAAAGTTTCTGGGATTCTGGCCTACTGAAAAGGCCTTACAAGGATGGATAGCCTCAAAATGGAAACCCAAAGGACAAGTTACCCTGCAACTTGGACCGAAAGGCTTCTTCACAGCCATCTTTCATTGTGTGGAGGACAAAGCGCGGATATTCGAAGGCAGCCCATACTTCTTTAACTCTTCAGGCCTCTATCTCACGGAATGGAAACCAAGATTTAACCCTGATAAAGAAGATTTCAGCTGGGCTCCTGTCTGGATAAGAATGTATTCCCTCCCAGTGGAATACTGGAAAGAAGAAATGCTGGCAGATATTGGAAACAAACTTGGGACCTTCATCAAAGTTGCGGCTGAAACAAAAAC
Source organism: Pinus taeda (assembly GCA_000404065.3). Taxonomy (NCBI): domain Eukaryota; kingdom Viridiplantae; phylum Streptophyta; class Pinopsida; order Pinales; family Pinaceae; genus Pinus; species Pinus taeda. The sequence continues at coordinate 131,048 of APFE031635874.1, read as the reverse complement.
CCGCAAATACACCTCGTATGCCAGGATCTGCGTCTAGATGCACCTAACCAAAGCTTTAGTTGATTCGGTAAGTCTCTTTCATGATGACTTTGAATGGACACAACCTTTAGATTATGAGCACATCCCCTTCCGCTGTCGCAAATGTCATGAGCATGGCCACCTCTTCCGAGACTGTCCATTAAATTCGCAGTCCAAAGCCACATCTGATGTCTCTGATAAAGACTCTGAAGGTTTCACCAAAATACCCAACCGTCGCAGGCATGCCAAGAAAAGCTAGGTAGTCTCGGACAATGCCTTCAAAGCCGACTCCCAGAATAGATTTTATGTTCTCGCTTCGCAAGATATGAAAAACCAACCCAGCTCTGACCCCCTGAAGAAGCCCTTTTTGCCTTCATCCTCCCACAACCCCTCAGCCCCCATGCAGTCCTCAGATCCCGCCTCTTCTTATCTCACTCCTAACCCTCCTTTGGAGAATGCAAAATTGGTTTCAGATCTTAGTCCCTTCACCTCCTCCCAGGGGAAATCTATGTTGGATAATAAACAGCAAGACTCGGCCATGGAGCTAGATGCAGCTCTAGCTCTCAGTCTACATGAAGAAGCAGATGAGGAAAACCAGAGCTCCCCTATTGTCATGGAGGAAGATCAGGTGGATGTCAGCTTAGATGGTCTTGATATCTTCAAACTTGAAACGACATGCAAGCAAAAAGAATACAATTCAATTCCCCCGTGGCAAATAGATAGACTTGAAGGAGTCTTGACCAAGGTGCAGCACAATAAAAGTTTTGGCATACAAGGAGGCAGCCCCTGGGACGGAAAAAAGACGCTCAAAGAAACCAAGAAGAGGGGAAGAAAGACAGACCTTCAGAGACCATAATAGTGGGTGAAATACTTATGGAATCGAGGCGATTCCCTAAGTTGACAAAGTTCTATAAACCTAAACCTCAGTTTACATGAAGCTCATCTCCTGGAATGTGAGAGGACTCAACAGTCCCTCAAAACATAGAATGATCAAAAACCTGATTCAACAAGAAAAACTATCCATAGTTTTTCTTCAAGAGACAAAAAGCAGCAATGCAACTATTGAAAGAATTCGAAACAAGATCTGGGCAGGTAGCAGCTCTATTTCAGTAGACGCCTCTGGGGCTTCAGGCGGTCTAGCCATTTTGTGGAACCCGCAGATTATTTCATTATATGACTTCCATGCCACCCTTCATCTTATCCAAGCTTCCTTCCACCTTATAGGCACCAGTATCCATGGGCATCTCGCAAATGTTTATTTCCTGCAGACAATACAGCAAAAACTAGATCTTCTGGAAACGATCTCCATCCTCAATGAAAATAGGCAATTTCCCCTCTGGATCGGTAGCAGTGACTTCAACATAATAAAATCCATGGAAGAGAAACAAGGGGGCAGAATCAGGCTCGACAGTGACAACAATGGCCTCAGACAATTCATACAAACCAATCAACTCATGGATATTCCAACCTCCAATGGAATTTTCACTTGGACTAACAAGCGTCGAGGTATTCACCATATTGCCTCCAGGCTCGATAGATTCTTCATCTCGGACAATGCAATCCACCTGGGAGGGGACTTCAATGCTTCCATTATTCCCCAAGGAGGATCAGATCACTGACCAATTTTGCTACAATGGTCCAGGCCAGGTAACTGTTGCAATAGACCTTTTCGATTCGAAGCCTTCTGGCTCACAAATACCAATTTTAAGGCAGTGGTCAACGAGGCATGGACATCTTATATTCCGCCAGAGGGAGCCAAGATGTATCAATTCCAACAAAAGTTGAAAAACTTGAAACAAGTTCTCAAAGTTTGGAATCGCACACATTTTGGTCATATACAGGAAAATCGCCAAAAACAGGAGCAGCAAATGAAAGTACTTCAACAAACTTTCATTCTAGAAGGCAGAACAGATGAACAAACACAACAGGAGCAGATACTCTGGAATCAAATTGAAGAGCGTCGAAAACAAGAGGAAATTCTCTGGTGGCAAAAGTCCTGAATCAGTTGGCTAAAAGAGGGGGAGAAGAATACAAAATTCTTCCATAAAACCACAATCCAAAGGCGAATGCACAATAACATTATATTCATCAACAATCAACAAGGTGAAAGAATCGAAGCACATGAAGACATGGAGAAGGAATTCACAGGATATTTTAAGGATATTCTCAAGGAACCCACAGATAACAAGGATGAAGCAATCAGAGCCATCACGCAGCACATTCCTCGAATCATAATGGAGGATCATAATAATAAACTGCTTCAGCCCACGTCATTAAAGGAAGTTGAAGAAGCCAAGGCCCAGCTTAAAGATGGAAAGGCTCCTGGGCCTGATGGCTTTACAGCCAATTTCTTTCATGAATTTTGGGAGCTCATCAAAGTTGAGGTTTGGGAACTAGTAGAGGAATCCAGAATCATGCACTGGATCCTCCCGACCCTTAATACCACCTTCATAGCATTGGTACCCAAAGGAGAAGAACCAAACAGGCCGGAAAAATACAGACCAATAGCGTTATGCAATGTGATCTACAAGCTTATCTCAAAGGTCAACGCGAACAGGCTCAAACCACTCCTTCCCCTACTCATCTCTCCAGAACAGACGGGATATGTAGAAGGCCGGCAGATCATGGATGGAATAATTCTATCAAATGAGGTAATTCACTCATTAAAGATTCTCAAAAAACCAGGTATGATTCTAAAACTAGACCTTTCTAAAGCTTTCGATAAGCTCAGTTGGAATTTCATTCACAAAATGCTTTTGGCTTTTGGCTTTAGTGCAACTTGGACCAGATGGATCATGAACCTTATCACCTCTCCCAGCTTCTCTGTCTTGTTGAATGGTTCTCCCTCATCTCCCTTTTGTCCCTCTCATGGCATCAGGTAGGGGGATCCACTTTCACCTTTTCTCTTTTTTTTAGTGGCAGAAGGACTCAGCAGGCTTCTCAAATCAGTTGTTTCCTCCCAAGCTCTTAAAGGTATCTCCATCCATGGCCTCAATCCTCAGTCCCATCAACAGTTCGTTGATGGCACCATGTTATTCGGTCATCCTTCCTCGAGAGAAGCCTCTGTATTCAAATCTTTACTTTCCCTCTTCTCCGATGCCTCTAGCACTACCATTAATGCCTCGAAATCTCAGCTCTTCTTCTTCAATACCCCCGCCACTATGCAAAGGAATATTGCCAGAATTTTGGGGTTCACCATATCCCATTTTCCGTCCAAATACCTTGGGGCTCCCCTCTCTGATTCGGCCATCAAACATGCTTCTTGGAGGTCTCTCATTGATAAATTAGAATCAAAGCTTTCATCTTGGACTTTCCGTGCTCTAAATATGGCAGGCAGACTCATCTTAATCAAATCGGCCTTACAAGCAATGCCATTGTATCTTTTTTCCATCATGGCAGCTCCAAAATGGGTCCTTAAAGCCATACACAACCTTCAGCGCAACTTCCTATGGGGCTCAACTGGTCTGAATCGAAAATGGGCTCTTGTTAATTGGAAAGAAGTTTGCAAAATCAAATCAGAAGGAGGACTAGGATTACGGGATCCGCTTCAAAGCAACAATACAATGGGAGCACGAATGTGGTGGAACTGGATCTCCAAACCTCATTCACCATGGGCTAGATTATGGCAAGCAAAATATGCCCAGGGAAGTCAATGGAGCGATCTCATAAGAATCAACTCCACAACCCAAGGATCACCCATCTGGAACACTGCAAAGATTCACAGCAACTTCATTCAAGAACACAGCTTCTGGGAAATTCACTCAGGCACGACAGCAAGGTTTTGGGAGGATTCGTGGCAGTAACTCCCTAAACTCGCAAATTTATTTCAAAAGCCTCTTTGGCAAACTCATATGCAGCAAGCGAACCTCACCCATGTTCACCAATTCTGGCAACAATCCACGCATCATGACTTCCAAACATGGAAACCAGCTAGCCTCTGGCAGAAGGATTGGCAGGGAGAAACGTATTCTGATATTGATCAGGAACTCACATACCGAAGAATTCGTTACTCCAACCAGCAGGACAAACTCAGATGGGGTCACACACCCAAAGGAACATTTACCACTAAAGAAGCCCATCAATTGCGCTATTCAGACCTCTAAGCGGACAAAGATCAAATATGGGGACAAGTTTGGCTACCAGGGCTATGGCCCAAGATCTCAACTTTCTTATGGCTTCTAAGTAAAAGACACATTCTCACATGGGACAATTCGATAAAACGGGGATTCATTGGGCCATCAAGATGCCCAAATTGCAATCTAAACTCTGAAACCATCAGTCATTTAATGGAAACATGTCCGCTAGCTAAGCAACTTTGGGAGAAAGTTGAGAAATGCAACATGAGGACCCAAGGATGGAGGATGTAATGGAAAATATCAGGAACTGGACCAAGAACGCGTTCAAAAGCCAGCTTCTCAAATCTTTGTGGAGTCTTATACCAGGCTTTTTGTATTGGATTCTCTGGAAGGAGAGAAACTACAAAATCTTTAACAATACATACCGGTCAATAGACGCTCTATGGCTCGTCTTCAAAAAAAACATACAGGAAACCTTAGCCATAAGAACCTGGTATGATACAGACATGCCAGAATCACAGCAGGAGCGTAATATATTGAAAGAATGGAATCTAGACCTTTCCGCCTTAGCCAAGGTCATCACCCGTCCCCCAATCAGCTCCACCTCCCCGTCATCCTGGTCCCCACCAGCAACCAACTCATACAAGCTGAACTTCGACAGGGCGGCCAAAGGTAATCCGGGACCTTCCGGATTTGGGGGAATCTTCAGAAGCCACACAGGAGCATTATTGCACATATACTATGGATCAATAGGCAAAGACACTAACAATGCAGCAGAACTGGAAGGACTTTGGGAAGGGATCTGTCTAGCAGAACAACAGCACTTCTTCCCTCTTGAGGTCGAAGGAGATTCTTTCATTCTTATAGCCGCGGCTAAAAGAATACAGGCTGGGGCTACTGCAGTCAAGATCGCAACAAGTTGGAGACTGCTCAGTAGATTGGAATCCCTGGAGGAAAAGCTAAAAAATCCCCAAAGCATAACCTTCCAGCATGTAAGAAGAACAGCAAACCAGTTAGCAGATAGAATGGCTAACCAAGGCGTATCTTAGCTATTACCATACTTCTCAGGCTCACTGGACATGGTAGATGATGACCAACTCAAAAAGGATTGCATCTCTTTGGTGCAAAAATATCTCTCCCTCCCGGATGCGGGTGTCTTACATGCGTAGCAGACCAGAGGCTCGTCACATGGGCATGTGTCAGCCCAAACGAGCCACGCAGTACCCTGCAGACTATTTCATAAGGGCACCTGCAGTTGATCCTCCATGAGTGTTATTACCCGTCCTTTCCGTCTTTATTGTCCTCCTGCAAATTTGTGGGATTGTGCTTCAAATGCCAGGAACCTCTGTCACATTCCCGCACTCTTTCGAAGCGTATGGGCACTCGGTGGCAGCATTGGAACATCTTATGGTTATGTGGGGGATTGCACAGGGACATTCTTGCTCTATGGTAAACTTGGCAATGCAGCGCGAGCGTTTGAGAATGAGCAGTCGTCGAGGAAGCTCAAGGGGTCGAGCTTCAGCTCAGAGGACCGCAATTTCTCCCTCTTCCTCAGTTGAGGTAACTTTTTTCCATCACCGCTTCCATGGTAGAGCAGCAGGTCGTGGCAGAGCACCTGGGTGTGGAGAAATCCTGGAATGCGGACACACAACGCATCCCACAGTCAGGTATAGAATTCCCTGCACTCTGGCAAATTCCACATTAATCGTTTCGGTTTCTGTTGAGCATTGCGGTAATTCTAGAGGTCAAGTGGAAGTAACGCAGGGAAACCCTCCTCCGGCTCAAGGGATTGCACCCACAATTGATATGCAGGTGCCTACTATTGATCTGCAACGCCCTATCAGGGAAAGCTTTTCCCCAGCCACTCAGGCTACCCTTGCGGGCCCCAGCGAACCGGCTCAGAGGATCCAGCTCTCTGACTCGGATGACCCCCAGCAATTCAGGGGCAAGGGGGAGGAAGAGCCGTATACCACAGACGATGAATAATTCAACCAACAATTCGCTCTCAGCTGCCGGGAAGGGAAAGCTTTTCTCTGTTTTCGCTCCTCGTTATCTGTATGTGTTTGGTTTCAGTCTAGATTTCAAAATCTATGTGTTGGCTATCCATAAGTTATATGTGTCGGCTATAAGCAATGTCATGAGTCGTAATGTTAGTTTGTCATAACATCCAATTTTTGTACCTGTTCAATTTTGGATATGTCTAAACTTGGGCAAACTGTCAATCTCTCGGCAGGAGTTACAGGGGCACGGCCCTGTTGTAACACTGATGTAATTTTTGACTTTTTGTAATATAATAGAATAGCCTGATTCAAAAAAAAAAAATATATATATTATTATATAAATATAAATATATAATATATTATATATATAGTTAATCATATAATCTTAATGGTATGGCATTCAACAATACATAATTTAAATGATTGTTTATTTTGGTGATGATTTTTGTCTTTGTTATATTTTTTGTTTCATAAGCTATATTTAATCTAAGTGACAGGTACTAGCTACTATGTAGCCATTGTATTAAAAACATATTTTAATAAATTTAATTATAAAAATTATATATGTTAATAAAAAATAAAACACATACATATATTAATATAAACAATATTAGTTAATCATATTTTTTAATTTTTGGCGATGAAATTCAATAATACAATATTTTATTAGTTGTTTTATTTTTGTGATGAAATCTGTCTTTATTATTTTCTAATTTAATTAAACTATATTTAAACTAAACAACCAATACTAACTACTATGTAACTCTGGTTAATACTTAAATTACCAAACACAAAAATAAAATTAATAAAAAATTTATCACTCTTCATTGATTGGCATTTTAATCTCAGATTTTGTCCCAAATTATTTAACGACGATCAAGTATATTTTGTATTGCGTTTTTGTCCTTACAAGGCTCATGAAAACTCACTAACTCTAATATGAAATGATTTATCTGGTTATTTATTCATCATAGATATTTTGATTCATCTTATAAAACCACGTGGTACTTTGTCAAATTAGACCTTCCTATGTATGTAAAGAAATCAGTATGGGAATGTATAAATAAAGTAATAAATCATGTTCATGTGAATATTGGACATTCATACATATCATTAGCGGGAAACTAATTACTTTGTAGAATATGTCCAAGGTTTTGGCTATGGGTGTCTAAGCACATTTTATTAAAGATTGTTTCTTCAGAATAAACAAGCTTAAGAGAAAATGATCCGATCTTAACATTTTCTTTGTAGTGTAGAAAGGTATTAAATAAGCTTCAAAGAAGATGGCCCAATCTTAAAGGCATGGAATAATCTAAATGTCTTAAGCCTCAATGTCATTTTTACTTAAAAAATTTGAGAACACCTTTTCTTTTATAAAACAAAAAAAATGAGAACACCTTTGGTAGGGTCAAGCGGTCTTTCCCAAGGTGGGAAAGGCTACCCTTAAGAGTATATGTTATGGAAATAGATGCCTAATCTTAAAGGCATGGAATAATCTAAATGTCTTAAGCCTCAATGTCATTTTTACTTAAAAAAATTGAGACCACCTTTTCTTTTATAAAACAAAAAAAATGAGAACACCTTTGGTAGGGTCAAGCGGTCCTTCCCAAGGTGGGAAAGGCTACCCTTAAGAGTATATGTTATGGAAATAGATGCTTTGGTATATCTCATTTTCCATAGAAATGATGAATAAGATGATTATTAAAGGTATTTTATTTTTAAATATGGAATTGCTTAATTGATTAATCATTATTTTGGAGATGTTTTTTTCTTTATTAATTTTAAAGATCAAATATTTATAGATAATTTGATATATTTAAGATAATTTTCTTTGTTTTTTATCTAATTTAGTGGGACATGATTTAATGTTATAAATAAATGTTTCAAGGCATGTAGCTTTGTTTTATTAATTAATATTAGTCTTAGATCTAATTTGGATAAATTTTTAAGTTTTTGGTATCTAATTTTATTTTCCAGAGTTTTCTCAAGGACTTTTAAGATATCGTTATCTAACATGTAGAAAATAAAATTGAGAAACAAAAAATAAGTGCTCATATTTAGGATGCATTTCAATTATTATTTTGTTTAGTACTCTCTCATGTTGTTACATAAAAGAAAATGTGTTGGGTGAGACAAAATTCTTTCTTCAGACAGTTTCGTTAGGTAACAACTCTATATGACACATATTTAATATCCAAACTCAAGATCGAGTGCCTTTGTTAGGGCTTAAATACAAATTTTGCTTAGATTTATCATCGATATCATAAGGGGTTAGCTCAAATAGTTCTCACTTAAAGTTACTAGTTATTTGGCTAATTTCCAGTTCAAATCCCCTTGGGATAGGTACATATTTTACACTAACGAGTTTACTATGGATGCCAGCCACAAATGTGGGGAATTATACCTTAGGTTTCTCCATGAGGTTTTACTGGGAAAAAAAACTGACCATTGATCATACAAGACATTTATTTCCAAACGCTTTGCTCATTAAGTGAGGTTTTGAACTTCTTCTACCCTAATGGAAGGAAGAAAATTGGATAAAGGCAAAGAATTTCAAGAAGTGTAATCGAATTAATGGATACAAATGTCACTTCCATGAGCACATACTAGGTGGACAATAGAATCAAATCTAAGCAAACATCTTAGGCTCTTTCAACTACAAATCACAAGAAGGTTTATAGTTGAACCTGTTGATGTTCAAAATGCATAACACTTGAAAAATACACTTGTAGGATTCTCAAGAGGAAAAAGCTAGGATGGAGGCTCAAGTTAGGTTCTAATTCATATACTCACTAACTATAAGGCTAGGTGTTGACGATGCTAGACCCACCAACATTCAGGGGATCTCCCCAATATGAAGTCCCAATCAAACCTCACACCGTTTGGTGTAGGAGTCACATTCGATATAAAGGCCTGATTGCCAAATCCTTCGATATTTTCTTTGACTCCAAGTGTTAACACAAGAGAGTGATGCAACAGTGTCTTCAAAAAGCAAGGGAAGTGTGTCTGATGAGTGTACATTGCAACTGTGTCTAGGTTCTTCAACTGCAAAGGGAGATAGAGAAGTGAACCTCTAAGTGAGAGGTAATAGTACCACCCAGGAAGAGACACACACGAACCAGAAGCGCATGTCCAACATCTAGCGAAATAGTCCACAGTGGATGTGACAGTCATTACAACAAACAAACAAGGGGATGTCCATCTAACATCCAGCAGAATAGTCCATAATATATTTGATGGTCGTTATAATGAATAAGCAAAAAAATATTTGTCTAGTATCCCGTGGAATAGTCCACAAGGATGAGACAGCGATAACAACCATTACAACACATTCTCAACAAGATAAGCACTAAAATAACCGAAATAGTTCAACTATATTAGTACATGTGAAAGAAAACATGAAATACAAATGTTCACAAAATAGTCTTACAAACATCCATAGTTCATGCATGAAGAATGCGCTGGCCTAAAAAGGCTTCTGTTATTAAGCAAAAGTTCCAAGACACATATTTACATTGTACATCACTAGCCCGAGTAGTGGTACATTAGAGCTACCCATTGCTCCTCAAAAAACTAGCTCATCTCTCTAATGCCTTGCAGGAGGAGCCAAGGTAAAAAGTCCTTTGCTCACACAATGAGGCGGTACATATAACCAAGGGGTGATGCTAAATCTTTGTGACTCTTTTACTACCCTCATGATTGTTCAACTTCCTATGACTTTTCAACTTACATGACTCTTCATATTCATGTGTGTCCATTGGACTTCCACTTTACAATACATTTGATTTACAATATACTTGGCCCACAATAGTGATGTGGCATATGAAAACTCATGACACGACTTGACATGACACTGCTGACATGGACTGACTTGATGATGTGGCATTGTCAAGTCGTTATTGTTGCTGAGTGATAGATGTGTTCTTGGATATGCCTTCTCTTCTCCTCTGCATAGCTTGATGATGCAGGGTCTTCAATGATCTTCGGTATTGGAGGTGGTTGCACACTTGTTTTCCTTTTGCTTTCTCTTGGTAGGTCCACTCATTTGTTCAACTACATGTGACTCTTTAGGCATGCTTCACTCCTTCTTCTCCTTCTTCATCATCTCGCCATGACTTGATAGTGTACATGTTTCTGCAATTCACTCATGACAGAATGACATCAATATGAAAACTCCCTATCCTAATATGATGCATTATTATCATGAACTGAGCCCAAGACAAGTGAAAGGTTGGGAGAGAGGGCCCAGTAACTAAGCATTGTGTAGTTCTAGGTGACAAGGAGAGAGATTGATCACAGAGACTGGATAGAGCACAACTCAAGCTTGACTGAGGAAATTTTCAGTACAGTCCCCACTGGGGAGAAAAATTATGCAGAGGCCACTAAGATTCAGGATTGTGAAGTTCAAGAAAGTAGTGGTTGGTGCAGGATGAGGCCTTGATAGGTCATTTCTGCATAGTTTTCAAAGGCACGGGGAACTGGGTAGCAGAGAGACCTGGAGGGCAAATCTGCAGAGTTCTTGAGGACAGTGAGCTCTGGATGAGGGAAGGGCACTAGAGGATACATATGCGTAGTTCTAGAGGCCAAGTGAGGTTGGGCTCTCTGTGCATTATGGGGTTCGAGTAGGCAAGGGAAAAGCTTCAGAATTGAAAGTGCGAAGTGTGCAGTTCAAGGCAGAGTCGGAGGCACAACTGCGCTATTCTAGGGGTCAAGGAAGGTTGTTGGGTTCTGGGATTGCGTAGTACAACATCCCTGGAGGACATTGGTTGTGCACTGCGCAATTATAGGAAGCAATGTCACATCAATGGAGGTTGAGATTGTGCAGTGTGCAGCTCAGTTGAGCCCCGTGAAGCTGAGTTTCCTAGTCGGGAAGATTTTTTGAAAATGGCTAAGTGCAGGAGGGAGATAGACTCGTGATAAACTTGAACTGTGATCACACACTTATCATACTTCGATGACACAACAACATAGACAACAAGACAAAGCATTACCCTCTGTGTGACTGGCTCATGATAAGAAGCGCCAAGTATGACACTTGAGCTAGACCTTTGGACGACCATGACAACACTTGTGCAATAGTGCTCAAGACTTTGTGTATGAGTGCAATAGATGTTTACATGACTAGGAAAACTTGTATAAGGTTCACAAACATGACATATCAGTCAAACATACCAAAAGACAATAATTAATCCAATAAGAAAAGGGCTTCAACGAACTTGGGGAAAGCTCGTGAAACGTGCTTAGGTGTTTGCAAAACTCAAGGGAAAGACCAAGGAAGGCTCTGAAATTCGATTACAAGCCAAAATTTTGGAGGGTGTTGTATGGTATATGAGGAGAAGGGGAAACTCTTTGTTTGATCCTCATGATCCAGCCAGCAAGTAGTGGAGGATCAAAAGAATGTTGTCCCAGAATACCTCCAATAAGGAATTTTGAATCCCCATAAATATTGATGTTGTGCAACTTCCTTTCTGTTATAAACTGGAGTAGTCCCCAGAAAGCCATAGTTTCTTCTCTGGTATTAGTGTCTAAGCCTCCATTGCCAAGAAAGTGTGTATTGAGTATGTTTGTTGAGCATAAGAACCATGCCACAACCACATATACCTCTTTGTGATGCACCATCGAACCAACCACCTGGAAAAGTAATGGAAGGGGCAAATCTAACCTTATTGAGATTCATGGTTGTCAATTTAGGTGGAGGAGATCCTCCCATCCAATTGTTCACCTTATGATAGATTTTGGGTATCTCAATAGGTATTCCTTTAAGTATGTAATTGTTTCTGGCTTTCCAAATTTCCCAATTTGTGAAAAGTGGAATAGCAGCATTCTCAGTAGAATTTGCATTCCAATGTGTGATTAAATCCTACAGATTTGAAATCAAGAAACTTGGCCAGTGCCATAATCTAGTGATCATACCCCATATATGATCAGTATAAGGGCATTGAAAGAAAATATGATTAGCATTTTCAGGTGAGTTTCTACAGAAAATACAAATGCCAGGTCCCTAAAATCCTTGCTTGAGTAAGTTATCCCATGTCAATATTTTGTTTTTCCAAACCAACTAGTTGAATGGAATGATTTTTATAGGGATATTCATTTTCCATACCTTGTAAAACCAAGAGCTTTGATTAAAATTGTGTCGTTGTGTGATCAAAGATTTGTATGTATCTACAAGAAAGGGTCCTTGATTATGTATCTTCCCTCCCCATGTGATAGTGTCTCCCCGAAAATTATGAAGTAGTCTAGCCTAGCTGAGTGAATCTGTGTATTGTCACTAATTGTGCTCCACAGCGTGTGGAAAACCCAATTCCAATGCAGACTTCCAAATGGGACAACTATGTTTTATGCCTCTTATTACTTGACATAAAAAGAAGATACTTCTTATTACTTGACATAAAAACAAGATACCTCTTTTTTTTATTTAGTTTATCGTTTTCTCCTGTAAAACTTGCGTACCTGCCAGTCCTTTAATGTTAAGAGAGACAATCATAATTTTACCCCCATTGCCATATTCCCAGACCATTCTCGACATCCACCAAGGCATTATCTTCACATAGCTTCTCTAGATTATCAATCCATCTTTCCTGTGTGATGATATGTTCCTGTAGATATCTTCCAATGTGTTGTTTGGCATATATTTTGAATGTACAATATCTTGCCAAATGCCCCTACCAATAATAGCTCTCCAAAAAGATTTTATGAGCAACGTTGTTCCAAAAGATTGGTGTTCTAACAGTTCCCATTCACCAAATTCCTTGGGTTTTGTTAACTCTGACCATTTGCGTAGGTTCATTTTGCTTGATACATCGAGTCCTCGCCAGAGAAAATTTGTCATGATCAATGTGAATTTTTTGACAATTGTATTAGGAATCCAGAATAGGTGAGCCCAATAAACATAAATTTGTTGAAGTGTTTCCTAGAGTAAAATGTATCTTCCACCTAGAGATAAAAATTTGTGTGTCCAGTTTGAGAGTTTCTACTTGTATTTATAAATCATCCAGCTCCAGTCCGAAATTTTGTAGTTGCATGGTTACCAGAATTTTTTTGTTGTGGCATGATATATTTTACATTGTGTTAACGTCGGGCGATTGCATTGCTTTATAGATACTAATTTGGGAAATCAACGGCCCATGTTTCAATAGGGACTTCCTCCCCCCCCCATGAATTCAACGAGAAAGGGGTGAGCCCTTGCCTACTGTTGGATGTGTTGGACATATGCGAGAATTGGATAGTATGTGCAAACCCCATTAAATCATGCTCGTCATAACAGTGTGTATGGTTTGATATATTTATATGATCATGTATATGAAATATACAATGCAGGTTACGTATGAATGTGTCATGGTGATTATGTATGGCAGGGTGTAGTCATATATATAATATATATATATATATATATATATATAGATAGATAGATATATATAGATATAGATATATAATGTCCTTCAATGTAGAAGGTGGTTGGGTCCATGGCGGGGTCATGACCATGTGGTTAGGGTATTTTACCACAAGATAATTAAATACTTAGACATACATGTATTTATATGTACACAAGCACATAACTAAACTTACACAGTTACGAATGGGAACGCCACGTGGGATATGCCATTTAGGCATATGTCCTCAGGTTTCCATGAGTCTCAGCCAAGCAGTAACAAGAAAATATGCCATGTGGGCACCATGTGGAGTTCATGTGGGTGTCATGTGGCACAATAGAGAAAATGGAAATTTTAAAGAAATAAAACTTTACGTAGGCATGACTTAAGATCCCGGAGTCAAAATTGGGCAAAATATTTATATCACTAGAAATGTCACACCTAGACGTGTGCAATGGTGACATTCAAAATGATTTTTAAGTACTCAAAGAAAAGTCAAAAAATAAAATCATTATCCCATTTCTCTAACCGTACTTGGGAAATTGGATTAGTAAGTGAACACTTCACCGAGGGTAATTTTGGGTGTTTACAGAGTGGCATCATAGCATCCAAGTTCAACACTTGGATTTGATAGGCCCAACCATGGGCAAGTAACAACAGGGTTCCTGCAAAATGGGCTTCATAATGTCATTTTTTTATAAAATTAACTAAACTAATGTTTAGGTATTAAAAGTTGGTCTATTATTGATTTATTTCTTGCATGGTAGAAATGCTTACTTGGTGATTTAAGTATGTAGCATGGTAATAATGCATGGATCTCTGGTTTAGGTATGGAGCTCAACTCTAAGCGTAATATCTGAATGTGAGTATGATGGTATCCTACTCGTAACATTGGGATGGATTACATATTAACTGCAATTATGTTTATCATTTTATTTTGATCAATACCTTAGCAATGCACATGCTTTGTATTTGGCATCTTAAAGGTCTAGAAAACTAGTGATTGTGACCTTGTAGATTTAAGATTTTCCTTAAGTTTGCAGAACTACTTGTAAGACGGTGAGAATAGCTATTTGTATCAAACCATGTCTTTTGGTTGAGTGATGTGGTCTTGCATGTGTGAGATGATTGTGCATGAGAATGATTATGTGATGTGAGGGATGTGTGGAAATCCATGTATTGTGCGACTTAAATAACATGGTTTGCACTAATTAAAGGTAAACATATGTATATGTATAAGTTGTTGGGATGTGAGAGTCTCGTGATTTGATTTATGTACGGAAAAGAACCTCGGTGGAGGTTGGCTACTTCTGTATGATGATTTCAGCTATTATGTTCTTCTTTACGAATTATTGCCTTTCGTGGTTAATGCCTTCCTAGTTTAAGGAATGGGGACTTTGTGAATGCTTGCCTATGTGTGTAGGTGTTGGGTGTGGCATTGTGATTGAGTGGCCATATATATCCATTGATTGTGAGATTGCCTGCATATGCATGGCATACAACACAAATGTGAAAATTTATAAGTTGTAAAGTGATATACATATGCTTATGTGTCGATGACCTTTAACTAACTCTCAAGACTGCAATATTAGAGTTTATCTTGAATTATTAGAAAGTCTCTTATGCTTCCTCATCCTCTTTAATAAACGTTTAATTTTCCCGTCTAGGGTAGTCTCCTAGTATAAAGCAATTGAAGAATGTGGCATAGATAATGGTACTGTTGCATGTGACGGTCTTGGGAAAGACATTGAATGAAGCCAACAAAAGTTGAATTTTAATCTTGTAAAGGCATGATTATACATGAACTAAAGCTGGTAGGATAAATTTTTTCTAACTAATTCCCTTAAGATTGCAGATGCATTTATTACTAGCCTTGGTATAAAGGTTGAATTTAAATTGTTGTTTGGTCTTAGTACATAGGTTAAATAAAGTTAATGATGCTAGTTGGGGCATAGTAGTTGGTTTCCAATTATAAATAAACTCAACAAAGAGACCGAAGTCTTCTAAAAAGCATAATTGTAAATGAGTTTATATGTGCATGTGCATGTAATAATTCTGGTTTTTGAAAATTTATGATTAAGATCAAATATACTTATTTATGTCTGGGATTTTGAGACATGTGACTAATGTGTAAATTGAGATATGTGTTTAGTTACAAGGGAACGTGCTTGGTACAATAGGGAAAGGAAACTGATATATTGTTTTTATCTATTAATGCATTAACAATTATGTTTACATGGAAACTTGTTAAGAACCTTCAGTACAACAAAGGAGAGCAACTTGCAAGAGCTCTCAATCATCTGAGGCAACAAATTTCATTACTGCAAGAGAGGAAAAAGGAGGGGGATTTCCCTCGAGCCTCTCTAATAAGTATCGAAGGACTCCTTTGGGGAGAAATTGGAAGGGAATTGCAAGTTTAAAAGGCTTTCCATGAAACCTTGAAGAAGGATAATACTAAGTTTTTATCTATGAAAATTTTGAAAACATCAGAACTCATGAGGTTGAGTGGGTATCGTTGTTGATCATTTGAGGTTTTGTGTTCCTCTATTGGCTTTATGTTTGATATGTCATTTTTCACTGTTGATTGGTGCATGGTCATGCCACTTTGTTTATGGTTTTGTATTGTTGTTTAGACTTCTATGCTTCCTTCACTTTTCTTCTTGTTCTTGCCTTCTATGTTTTGGGGTTCTTGGAAATTGTTGGGGAAGTAGGAAACTATGGAGCTCGGGAAGAGCTAAGTGGAACCCAATAGGAAATTTAAGACCTGGATGAATCCCAACACATGAATAAAGGGAAATTGGAGGCAAGAAGAAAAATGTGACAGCCAGTTGGGTTGGTTGGGTCCACAGGGATAAAATGGACAGTGGCAGGATAATGATGAAAAAGGTTATAAGGAAAGGTAAAGTAAATGGGATCGAGGTAACAAATGCCTTGGCCAAGTTGGGAATTGTTGTTCCCAACGTTGTGCATGCTTGCATGGATAAAGGAAGTTCTCTTAACCTTGGCCTTATGGACACAGGTAATTGTGTTGTGTTCATGATCATGTTGATGATTAAATAAATGTATATGATGCCATTGTGATTGACAGGTTATTTTCTCGATCATTTTTGTTAAAGAATGATTGATTATGCTTATGAATTCAGCATATTAATGAATGGCATGTTTTTTATTCCCAATTATGTAAGGAATCAATTGGGAAAAAGGAGCCCTAGTTGATCTACGATTTTAATATCATGTGAATATGATTCTAACATAATTTTCTTCTTTATATTATGAACATGGAATGTTGAAGGATATATCAACAAAAAGGAAAGTAGTGTGATCTACGCATGCTGAGGCAAGCATGGATAATTAAAAACATCACATATCATGTATTTAGATTTTGGATGGACGCGGTGAAGGGTGGGAAAGACACTAGAGGCAGTATGACATGGTTCACATAAATAGAGACAATGTTCTCTCTGGATTCTATGTTATAATGTGCTAAGCCATGTGTATATGTGCATGTGTTATGTGTATGTGGCACTGTGCCATATGCTCATGTATTAAGCTATGTGTACATGTAATGTGTATGTTATGTTATTTTGTGTAATGTGTTTGGGGTAGGTAGGTATGGGATTTCTTGGGCCCTTGTGTTGTGTAATGGGTCGAGTGGAGGTGGGGTAGCCTCTGGATTCTTGTTGATCATATTTTGACGATAGAAGACTACGTGTTTTGGTAGTGACTACCATGTTTAGTAGTGCCCATATTCGCGAGGTATCGAATGGGATTATATATATCTATATATATATATCATGAGGTGGAGGGAGCCTTTGGATTCCCTTGATGATTGAGGGTGGAGGCGAGCCTTCTAGATTCGCTTATTGTTGGGTTCTTGTCGGTTTGGAAATCAACCTAGTGTGTGTATGTTGTCAAAGAGAAGAGAAGGTGTTGAGTGTTTGTTGGGTTTGGAAACCAATACAGTGTGTGCATGGGAGAGGAAATGTCAGTGGATGCTTGTTTGGTTTGGAAATTGATCCATTGAGGGTAAAACAAGCAACAGAACCCAAATTAAGATAAGTATAATTATTTCATTCAATTTTTGAATTTCTAAATTATAGTTTTGATTTATGATGGTTGGGTTTTGAGCTAACCACAAATAAATTTTCTATGCATGATGATTTGATCTATGGGCTAATTTGACTTGTTGTGAAAAAAACCAAAATAGAATGGCCATGTCACCTCATTGATAAGCTACCTATGAGATATGATCTAAATTTATTACAATTCCTTATGATGAATCTAACGGAAATTTGTGTGCTTGATGTAGGAAAGCATGGAACTTGTCAGTTTCTGTGATTGGAGCCAGCTGCAAGAGTGATAGCAACTACATAAAATTAATTCAAGCATGCAGTAGCATGTTGGTAAAATATTTCAGGAACAGAGCCATTGTGGGACACCGGTATCCAATATTGTCCATTGATTTCCATGAAGCATTCTATGACCAATAAGATAGTTTTAAGGCAGGGGTATGCCTTGGTTCTCGGACCCTTCCAATGCGAGAAAACCTTTCCAAGGAATGGATTTCCCAAGGGACTGAGAAGCAAAGAAGGGGATGCCTAAACTTAGAAGGTAAGTGACATCATGGAAGGGGGTGACCGGATTACATTAGGGACTGGGAAGAAGAGAAGGGAAAGTTTGGGAATAAATTTGTTTTTGATCATTAGCGGCACTGGTTGGAGTCAAAAGCACATTGGGAATGTGCACAAAAACAATGATCTGATAATTATTCACTTAAGGAACAAGGATCACAAGTATTGTAGCTCTAGACATCGGAAGATGGTTGAATTATAAATTGATATTTATCATATATTTTCTTTGTTGGTTGAAGCAAATGCATAGAACGTTGTAAATATTGTAAAGAGTTGAGTATATAAAGCTCCATGAAATAGTATGATGGTTTTCAAGTGTCTTTTATGTTGTATATGTGTCATTGAACATCGAGGATGGTGTTCCCCTAAGGGGGAAGGGTTTGTGACATCCCTTGTCATTTTTCCCAATTATGAATGCATTGTAAATATATCATGCATTTTAATTACAAAAAAATGGGTTGAGTCAAGGGACACATATTCCAAAGGATGGGGAGGTTACTTTCTTAGGATTTTGAAGGTATTCTTGTCGTAGGAAATATGGACAAGTTATGATAGCCATTAAAGGTTTGTTGGTTTGTATTAATGACCTGGTGTTCTCAAAATTGATGGAGTTGCAAGAGAGATATCCAAGCCATTCTTTCCTTGGAGGAATTGACAAGCATCCAGGACAAATTTTAAAAGAACAATGGATGGTTCACCAACTAGTATGGTGTGTTGGCCAGCCACTGCAGCAAACTAAACAAAATTTAATAACATGGGAACACACAAGCAAGTGGCACCTTCCTCATTGGCTAACAAGATTTTGGTGGCAGAGGTCACTGTCTGGAGGAGACAATTCGAACAACTAGGGACAACACCACAAGCAAGGAAGGAAGAAGTCAAATTGTTGGAACAACATAACAAGAGGGAGTAGAGTAATCTAATTTGTTGCGGGATAGTCGAGAAAAAAAAAACAAGGAGTGAGGAATTCAAACTGTTGGGGAAGTGTAACAAAGAAAAAAATAAGGATGCATTCGAACTGTTGGGGAAGGCATTTGAACAACAAGAGGAAAAAGGGAAAAAGAAAGACAGAGAGAGGAGAACACAAAGGAAGCTCAGGAAATAAAGAACACAACAAAATACTGAGACAAAAATCGAAGAGCTAGGAAAAGCATTGATAATATAGGAATAATGTGTCGGTTGGCAAGGGAGAAGGAAGAAATCACTTCTAGGTGAGGAATTAATTACCTCTAAAGTCCCAATTTTCCAGAGGATGGAGATGGTGTTTCTCAGAAATGCCTGAGGGTTGGGGTGGAGGAACTATTCCTAGAAAATTCCTGGAGGGTTTATGGATGCTTCCTTGTTGTAGTTTGATTTTATTGTGGGTTCTAGAGTCCCCAAGTTGGGTGGAACCACAATGTTGAATTCTAAAGGGTGGAGGAAGAAGGTCTTTAGACTCCTTGTGCACTTAGTTGACCACAAATCAGTGTGTGGGTGGAGATGGAAGAACCTCTAGAGTCCTTGGTTCAACTGGTGGTTGATTTTAAATCCCCAAGTAAAAGGCCCCTCAGTCTCTAGAATCTTTCTCAGGGGTGACAACTGCAAGTGAGCACTAACTATAGCTTGTATATGGTTGGGCAGAGATTTATAGTCCCCAGATTCAGTTGCCCAAAAGCATTCAATATATGTGTTTCTCATGTATTTTGAATAATAATGAATATATGTTTACATTTATGATCTGAATTGATGATATTATGGCGTGAGGCTCGGTATAAGTTTTACTACTTATATAAGCTTACTGGTATTCTATTGATATTGTTTAAAAGGTGTTGGAACAAAGTGATGAGTTCTTGATTAAGGAGATAGTTTTATTTATGATGCTCAACTAAGGTTATACTTCAAACAGTGTGTGGGTATTGGTCATCAGTTAATAGTAACCAGCATGGAAATATTTTCATAACTATATTGACACAGTTATTAATTTTGATGGAAGCTCTTACCAGCATTGTTCATGTTTTTTAGTAGTCATATTGATGACTTCTTCCTCTCTAGGCCTAGTGGCCTACATATTTCACATGAATGATCATCCAAGTCTTCCAGTAATGCACGCCCAAGTTCTAGCTCTATATTTTCATTTTCTTAAGCCCAAACATAAATAAGCCTTGTTATATGTGTTATTAGCAGGACTATCTCATATTCTTTAATGACTTAGTCTTTTGTTCTTGAACTAGGCATAATTTTTCACATGTGTATATGTAAGATGATATTTATTTCCTCATTGGTAAATACTCAACTCAACAAGTTTCTTGGCGTTGTGATAGTAATGGAATCTTGCTTGTTAACCCTAACATATTTTATGTTCAGGAAGGGGTCTGGAAAATATATATATGTGCTTCATTCTAGGAAGAGACAATTGTGGTTTGTGTATAATGTTAATTACACTAATAAGTCGATCTTAGAAGGAGTCTCAATTTCCATGGTAAAATCAAAATTACAATGGTTAGAGTGGTTAAATGGTAGGCGATTGTGCATTTCCTTCTTACTAGAACAAGAATACCTTTGAAGGAAAGTTCCATATCAACCTCATTGCTTATATAGTCACTAATATTCCTTTCCTTTTTGGTCACATTAGTGGAGGCAAATATGTTATATTAAATTTGGCTCTAAAGGGGTTGAATGCCATTACTTGTGTAGTAAATCAACTTTGGTTAGTCAAGGATATCGAACCAATTATTTGGATTATCGTTCACAGTCTTGGAAAAATATTTCACTGTAAAGCATTGCATGTAATGACCTAATAATATACTCAATTATGTTAGCAAAGTGTGTGTTTAATAGATCTCTCAAGACCTGGGTACTAGAATTTTTTGTTGTGGCATGATATACTCTACATTGTGTTAACATGGGGCGATTTCATCGCTTTATGGATACTAATTTTATGAGATGAGGGTGGTTTGTAAGGGTCAGGTTCTAGTTGGACCGGTCAACCAAACTTCTGTTACATTAGGTGTGAAAATTGTGTGTTAGTATATATAAAAAAGGAGTCTTCTACGGAGGCAGAGGAATTGCTTGACGGTATAAAGTGGCCGGAATTCGGGCAAAAAAAACTCAAAAAATCTTGAGATGCAGTGTTTGAATCACGTTTTTTATGGTGGAAATGGATTCAGCACCATAAAAACCGTCTAAGACACCTAAAATTGTGAATTTTGATGGCTTTTACTTGGATTTACAAAAATCCCTTCTAGATTTTTTCAAAATATGACATAAATTTCCATAACTTTCAAAGCAAAAAAACATCATTTTTAAACTACAGATATAAGAAACATGTTATTATAACACACAGTGAAACATGTTATTATAACACACAGTGAATAGTAACATCAACGCTCTATACCAATTAGAACGCGTACAACTATGATAAGTCGGGCGGAGGGAACGACTCTAGCCCCAAGGGTCGAGTCGCATGACCTATAAGTCCATACTCCATGACCGAAGGTGAAGAACTGTCTTGAACGATGGAGATTAAATTGTGAAATTAACGGACATGATGACTCCAGGGCCTTCCCCCTGCGACATCAACAAGGGGAAGGGGAACCCTGGCTTAAATCTAGACCGTCAAATAACTTTTGGGCAACCAACGGCCCATGTTTTAGTGGGGACTTCCCCGTAACGTCAGCGGGAAAGGGGTGAGCCCCCGCCTACCGCCTACCGTTGGATGTGTTGGAAATCTGTGAGCCATTGGATAGTATATGATGACCCCATTGAATCACGCTCACCATAACATTGTGTATGGTTTGATATATTTATATGATCTCATTTATGATATATACAATGCATGTCACAAATTAATGTGTTATGGTAATTGTGGGGCATATTATCTCTCTCTTATATAACGTCCATCAATGTATAAGGGGGGCGTGACCATGTGGCTAGGGTATTTCAGTCCAAGACAATTAAATACTTAGACATACATGTATTTATATGTACGTAAGCACAAAACTAAACTTACATAGCGAAAATGGGAACGCCACATGGCATATACCATATAGGGATATGTCCTCGGGTTTCCATGAGTCAGCGAAGTAACAACGAGACAATATGCCACGTGGAAAAATAGAGAAAATGGCGATTTTAAATAAATAAAACAGTTTGGAGGTATAACTTGAGATCTCGATGTCTAAATAGGGAAAAAAATTATATCACTGGAAAAGTCACACTGAAACGAGTGAAATGGTGACATTCAAAATGAGTTTTAAGTAACGGAAGGAAAGTAAAAAAAAAAACAAAAATTCATTCTTATTTCACAAATTCACAAAAGTTTTAATTAAGTAATTATGATGATGAGACAGTTAACGTTCATTGAGACCAAATTTTGGTTTATTGGATCTAAAGAAACGAATTATTTAGTTTGATTTAAGATTTTATTCCTATGCTCAAAAAGCTTGGAGAGAAGTCTCCCAAGTTCATTGTAATTTTGACAACGTAAAAAGTTAGGAAGGTCAGTATTGCAACAAAGATTTTGAAATTGAGATCTATTGTGGTTGTACGAAGGGCACTCTAAGAGGAAGTGATTTTCATCATCGATGTTCGTATTCTCACAGAGATGGCAGAACCTTTTCATCCATGGTGTTTTAAGAACTGCCCAATGACCCATTTCACTATGGAACTCATGAGAGTTCATTATAATCTTAGCTATACTATAAAGTACAAGAGGAGGGATAAACTTTCTATGATTTTCATGTGTTTTAGTTTGTCATTACCTAAGGCTATTGAAATTGTATTTTAAATAGTTGAAATTGTATTTTTCATGTAAAAATGAATTCAATATGTTTGAATATTTTTTTTTTTTTTTATTTCATTTTAATCTTGTAATACCCGATTTTTTTTATTGTTTTATTTTAATGATTAAAAAATCAATTTTATTTTATGATATGCTTATCTATATTTAAGAGAAAAGTCCAAATTTTAGAATTTTTATATTATACAAATATCTAGATGTAGTTTCAAGCATGTAAACAAATAATTTTTTCACATCAAACTTATTGAAAGGTAGGATTAAATTTATTAAGTTATTTGTATTTTATAAATAGACACTTGTGATTATTTGTGTTATTAAAAAGATTTTTAGCCATATAAATGACTTTCAATTCTAGAATTAATTCTTGCCAACTCTCTTGCCACAATTGTCTTTCTTACTTGCATTGGCCTCTTGAGCCGCAACATACATCAAGCCTTTGGACTAGTAAAATAAACATAATTGCATTGAGAAACCCCTACAACCTGACATGGAAAAGATGATGTGTGATTAAGATAAATATATAAAAAATAAAAAAAATTGATGATTTAAAGTAAAAAAAATATTTATCACCATTAAAATAAATTTTAATTTATACTTTTGAATTATAATTAGAAATAAACAATATTGTTAATTTTACAAATTAATAATAGTAAGAAGGTTTTTTTTATTATTATTATTATATAAGTTGAGTTTAGAATTAACAAAGATTTATAAACTAAACCTTAAAATAATTTTCAATTTTCAATTAAAACTAAACTAATTATACTGTGAAACAACCATAGATAATATTAAACTAAAAAGCAGAAAAAATTAGAAAACTAGAAACATTACAAATCAATTTTAAAACAAATTTAAATTAAAACTAAACTAATTATATTGTGAAGTAACGTTAGATAATATTAAACAAAAGGTTAAAAAAGATAAGGAAAAAACAAAAATTGAAAATAATACAATTCAATTTTAATACAAATTCATATTCATATTTATATTTTTTTAACTATAATTAGAAATAAGCAATATTGTTAATTTTACTAATATGTGATTAATAAAAACAACTACCTTCCACTTTTAACTAAATATAAATTGGCTTTAAAGTATATACATATACTAATTTTTAAATAAATGTATATTTAATATTTTCTAAATTCAACAAACATTTGGTTTCGTTTAGACAATTCAATCTCGTAAGAGATTGTATGGTTATTAATTTAAAATACAATTAACATAAACTTATTTTTAAATTTTAATTAATTAAAAAATCTTATCAAAAAATTATTTAATTTCTTAACTGTATATTGTATAATAATAATAAAAATAATAATACATACGTAAAATAAATATGAAAAATGACCAGTTATACAATTTGATCTTCTTGCTTCATATATCCAAATACCACACAATTATATTTTAATATGATGACAACAAAGACACAACTCCACGTCAAAACGTACAGTAGAGGGAGCGCGTAAAAACCAGAAAAGTCACACAAATTCATATATCTAGCTGGCTTATTAGTTTTCATGATCATGACATGCATGGATTTTGACCTAAAGGGGTTAAGGGGTTAGAGTCTTCAGTGAGTGGTTAACAATTTTCTATATGACTAAATTACAAAGGTTGGCTATTATTTTCTCCTCCCAATGCACCGCCTCATGGTTTTCGCACGTGTGAACGTGGCACCATTAATTCCCAGACACGAAGCATCGTTAAATAAACAGGACTGACCACATCCTGGTTGCACTGTAGATTTTTAAGACCACCATCATCATACATTCACCATAGTAAAGTCATAATTTACCAGCCTCAACTTGCATCCATCCACACTGGTCAATAAAATAAAACCTGAAATCTGCAGTTATCATGGAGTCAAAGCGTGTTTTTTATAAAAGTTCTGAAAACCTAGATTTGAACCTTGCACCTCTGTAAACATGATTTAAATGTTGGATTACAGCCATTGAAGTAGGGTCAAGATTTTTGCTTAAAGCTGACGGTGATAAAACCCCAAATAGTTTGAGATATCCGCAGATTACGGTAGGGCTATGTGGCGTTTTATGTGGAAATGTTGGGACGGTACCACTATTAAATCCGTGACCAGCGGTTCACAAGTACGACCGGATATATAATATCACTTCTGATAAGATGGATTAAGGGTTTATAATAAGACTGGCAACTTAATTTATATTTTTAGTACATGAAAACTATTTTATTCCAAAAAACCGCCTGTTTTTCTAACCCAGCCGTTGGCTTCTCCTCTGCAATAAGTGGATTTCACCAATCGCATTGGATTCTGAGACAAAAACAAATGTAAAAAGCCTCCTCTTTTCTGCTGCTACTCTGCAAACTTCACAACATCTCTCCAATTAAATAATTTGCAAAACATCAATATGATGAGCAGAGAGTCGTAGGCTGCATTAAACAAGTCTTTCCCTGCTCTATGTCTCTGTTGCTTCCTCTTCTTATAATGCTTTGCTGCTGTCTTTTTGGATTTTTTATTCACTTTATAAACAGAAGCTCTGAATTTGGAGTCATTTCTTCTCCTCAATTTGTGTTCCGAATACCATGGGTTCGGGCAGCAGCATTCTGCGGTGCTTGCCAACTACACATACACATTAGCTGGTCGACAGAGACCATTTCCTATTCCAACTAAGTCTAAATATATATACACAAAAGCCTGGTCTTTGGGGTCCGTGAATCAAAATTCGTGTATATCCGACTGAAACTGTTTTTAATATATCTATCTATATATATATATATATATATTGCATCGAGGAGGGAAGGAATCCAAACAAATAGAGTGGAGCAAAGAAAATTGCTTTTCTTTATCTGCATTCTGCCTGCTACAGCCTGTTTTGCCTCTCCACATATTGTGTAGGGGTGTATTGGGAAGGGGATGCATTTCTATTTTGGTGTGACCTATACTATCAGAGGAGTATCGTGGCCATTGAAGGGTCATCCATATCTTCCATGGTCCCTTTGCAAGCGTGTGCTCTATTCTGCTCTGTGCTATCTGAAAAGAGAAAAGTGGGATTAACAACTTTATGTTGAGGCTGCTGCTTCTGCTTCTGCTTCAGCTTCAGCTGCTGCTTTTGATAAGGAGGGCATCCCACCAGACTGCTTAGTTAAACTGTCTCATAATGAAAAATGCAGGAGTTGGAGAAAGTTCATCGTCATTCTCATGTTCATGTGATTTGCAGGGGGCCCATGGATTTCAGTTGAGATTTGGAATCCAGGTTAAGATCAGTAGTAATAGTACTGACAAGCCCATTTCCGGGAATCGATTGAACATGGTATAGGGAACCTCTACCTCTAGGCTCTTGTTCGTTGATTCGGCTACGTGCCCAATTAGAACACAAACTATTGTCAACACGCTTCCCGAGTCAGTCAAATGACTTTCCTCTATTCTCTGGGTGTCAGCATACAACAGCTGTACTCTTTGACCTTAGTTTCCTTTCTCTCACCAAACAACCCTGACTGGACTAGAATGCTCTCAAATCCTCCCTTGCATTAAATGAACCAGTCCCCATGTCCTGTTCTCGTCAAAGGTCTCCTCGTTATGAGAATCAGGAGCAGTGACCTACATAAGTAGTTATAACAAGCTTAGTTTATTTATTTATACCTAGTACAGGGTCCAGGCTATTTGGGATTTGCAATTGTCACAATTTCCTGGTTCAATCAATGCCAAGACAAAACAAAATAGTGGGTTAAGTTCTGGCTTGACCAACATACAGAAGAAATCTCTCAAAATCTACTGAAGTGAGTCTTTATAGTTAATATAGCTAGCATACAAGGAAAATGGTAGGCTCCTCAGACAGAGCCAAAGAAGCTCTGGCCATGATGGCATTGCACGAAGCTTTAAGAAACGTATGCGTCAATTCAGAGTGGACATATTCTGTGTTTTGGACTATACGCCCCAGACCGTGAGTTTTCTTCTTCTTCTTTACCTTCACCAATTTGGGATTCATTATCTGTTGCTGCTGCAGTTAGGTGGATGGTTGCTGAACCTGCCCAATGTTTTCTTGCTTTCTCTTCTCTTTGTTTGTTTGTTACAGGAGATCAAGAGGTGGAAATGGAAACGGATGCAAAGTCGGAGAGGAGAATGGAAGCTTGTAAGTTATATCTATAACTTAAATCTTGTTATAATGCTTCACACCTGTGCAATAAGAGTCCATTATCCAGCTGCTCTGTTCAACCTCATGATATTCAGCAGATTGGAATTTTGGGATGGCTGTTCCAGAATACTATCATTGTATTAATGAATTTGGGGCCAAGGTTCTTCAATTAGATGCTCATTCACCTTTAAAGATGCTATTCTGTGTTGATTTGTGATAGTTAAACAGTTGTGGCAACATTTTATCCAGTCAATCCATGAGTTTAGGATGAAATGAGAAGACAGGTCATGTGTCTACAGTCATACAAACTGTGTTTGAGTCTCTTTTACTTTATTTATTTTGAAGGATGCTCATGTGGGAAGATGGGTACTGCCGATCCTCCAAGCCCAGGGTAAATAGAGTCCCTGGGCCTTTCAATGGAAATGGGTGCATGGATAAATTGGTGAAATCCTCAAGCTTTGACTGTTTGGAGGAGCTGGATGCCGACGATCCAGTCAGGAAAGCTTTCAGGAAAATGTCAATTCAGCTCTACAATTACGGAGAAGGGTATAAATGTTGTTTCTTACAGTCCAATAAATGCACGTTCTTTTCGTTTCTCAATGTTGAAGCTTTCTTCAATTATTATTTTTGGTTTTGAAGTTCAGAAATTCGTTGTATACGATGTGTTTGCTGAGCAGATTAATGGGCAAAGTCGCGTCTGATAAATGCCATAAATGGGTATTCAAAGAACCGACAGAATGCGAAACAGGCATTTCTAACTACTGGCAGAGCTCTTTCGATGCAGTGAGTTATTAGCCAACAGATCAAATCCCCAACTCCCCTATCAATTTCAGTGGTTGATTTAGGCACTTTCTCTCTCAGCTTTTTAATATATGCAGAAAATCACAAAAAACATTTTTCTTTGTTTGCAAGTTTAATGGTTCTGGTATGGAATCCCTCTCAAATTTGTGTTTTTATTAAGCCATGAAGACTTTACATTATCCTGGATCCTCTCGTAAACTGTAACTTCCTTGTGAGCCCAGAGAAACACATCCAATATCGAATAGTTGATTCAAAAAGTTTATAAGCCATAAAACAATGCACAGTCAATAGTTACAGGCCCTAGCCTTCTTACAGACTATGAAACCGACCTTTATGGAAATGCCATTTGTAGATTTATTTGATGTTATTTAAACTAGGATTGATTAATATTTTCTTTCTGGCAGCACCCACCCGAATGGACGGATCAGTTTGCTTCCGGAATACAGGTCCGTATATTTAAAATTCTTAGTATTGGTATAGAATGGAAATAAGAATTTTTTGAATGGAAGCTTTTGTCATCCATAATGAATAACGAAAAGTTAAGGAAAGTTTTTTTTAGAAATCACATAATTATTATGTAATTTCTACCGAAAGTCTTTTGGAAATAAAATGTTCATCTCACAAATCATTTTGGCTTTTCTCAGACAATAGCTGTTATTCAAGCTGGCCACGGTCTTCTCCAGCTGGGATCCTGCAAGATTGTGAGTGCATGCTAAATTTTAACTCTATAAAACTTTATGAAAGGCTTGGATTGAATCTTGATTGTCATGCAGATAACATGTTTCTTGGTTATCCAATCCTACCCAATTTACATTTTTTCTGTTTCCAGCCATGATATTTTTTATTTACCTATGAGGGCTTCCTGAATTTTCCAGTTATTGCCTAGATAGGAGACTAATCTCTCCGTAATCCATGGAAAATCTGATCAAATCCTATAATTCTGCCTGATCAGTTTGCTCTGTTCTAATTACGTTCTCTACTGGATTTTGAATACACAAGCGCTGCATCTGTCTCTGCAGATTCCAGAAGATCTGCATTTTGTATTGCGGATGCGTCACACATTCGAGTCACTGGGTTATCAATCCGGCTTTTATCTGTCCCAGCTATTCGCCGGAGCAAGAAATGGGTCTCCAAATAATAAACCTGCAGTTTCCCCTCGGCCTCCTCCCTTCAATTGGAGCCAGAGAGCAGCATTACCCACATTTCTAGGTCCTAGACAACAAGGGTTGGCCATTCCTTCCAAGGATGAATCTCATTTGTTTCTTAACAACAGCAATAGTTCGGATTCCCTGGTCACCCACCAGGTTTTGGCTTCAAACGAGATGATGTGCAATCATCAGCCTGAAAGTGCAGAGATAAAATGGCCTAATGGGCTCTCATATTTGACTGCCCTCACAGCCAGAGCCGATGATAAACATCTCTTCTTCGGCCCTGAACACTATTCGGAACCGGGATTGCCAAGAATGATTCCAACAAACACCACCAAAGCTCCACCACCAGCATTCCAGCTTGTGAGGAATGCATCATCATCATCATCTGCCATAGCTGCAGCACCAGATATGGATATCAACATGAACGTCAATGTTAACATGAATGCGAGTAAAAGCAGCAACAGCTCAGACAACTTGAACGATAATCTCAATTTCGAGGGTGGCAGCGCCTCAGATTACTTGAGCTTGGAAGGTCCACCTAATTCTCATGAACGCTACAGTCTTACTCACAAGATGCATAATGTTTCTCGTCTGGATAAGTTCAAGAGAAGTTTGACATTGCCTGCAAGGATGCCTCCTCCTAATTCCCCTTCATCCACACAAGACCAGCAAGAACACCATCCACCCTGCACTATGGATTACACTATGAATATTAATAGCTCTGTCAGCAGCACCACAAGGCATTCTGAAGTGGGTAATATTTACTCAGAGTTCATGGATAGTTTCCTTGAATGAATTATGGTTCTCATTTCTTATTCCTGCTTTTACAAGCTGTTTTCAGTACAAAAAAGTGTATATAGCATTTTAGAGATGGAGTCTGATTCAATGACTTTCGTGCTTACACATTTGATCCATGGAGGCAGACAGGAGGGGGATCAAATAGAGAAGGAGAAGAGGGTTAAGGTTAACTGCAATTTTAGTGGAGATTTCAATGTTTCGTTTCTTCAATTGCAATTGATTGATTCAAATATATCTTATTGTTTTGTTAAAGAGTCTACTGCAATAAAAGCTAGATGTTTTTGTTGAAGGAGAATTGAAGGAAAGCATATGTTTGACAAATCCTATGCAGGCTGTGAAGATTCAGAGTGGGTTTGAAAATCAAATAATGATGGTTGTTTGTGAAATCTGATTTCAAAAACGGTCTATGATATAATCGAGAGGGTTTTTATCGGAATTTTTTTTTTTTTTTATGGAATCTCAGGTGTTGATAATCCAAATAGAATGGGAGCGAAACAATATTTCTCCATGGTCCAACCAAGTCACCACTAAAGACTAGGTTTTATTTGAAAAGTGCTATAGAAGCTCAGGTAGGGATTATCCTTCTAGAATGCAAGCTAAAAAAATATTTTTCCAAGGTTCAACCAAGTGAACATTAAGAGAGTAGTGAATTGGATCAATTCTTTTAAAACAACTTATTAGGAAGCGCTGTAATTTGAAACCTTTCCTTTTGGTGTCATTTATATAGTTTGGTATATAAGAGAACTTGGCTTACTTAAGCTTCCATTGAATCATCCTTCCAAATTCTCTAAAGCCACTTTACAATTAGTCAACTTTTTATGAGATAAAAAGAAGGGAATTTTGTGGTATAACTCATCATTATTGTCAACCAATAATGTCTCCCATATTTATGGGTTTTGTCTGATTATTGCCTCCCTAGTGCCATTCTCAAATAGCCATTACTACAGTTGAGAGAAAAAATATGACATTTTGGTTGATATTCCAATTTTATACATAGATCTGATAATTGGTATGACATTTCAATATTATACATGGATATGATGTTTTCAGGTCAAAATGACAAAACATCACTTTCATACATTTTTATAATGTCAAAAACTTAATGTTTTGTTTTGATTGTTTCAGCGTTTTACAAGCCAAATCTATAAATAAGCTATCATTTTAAAATATGACAGGTTGGCTTTCACATTATTTTTGTTTCGACATTTTATACCCCAAATTCAGAACATAAGCTATCATTTTAAAATATGACAGGTTGCCTTTTACAGTATCTTTATTAAAGCTTAAGATTTGGATTAAGGTTTAGGTTATTGTTATGGATTAATGATTAATGATAGGTTAAGGGTTCAAACTTAAAGTTATGGATTTAATGTCAAAAACTAAAAATTTAGGTTAGGGATTGAGCTTCAAGGAATAAGGTTTATTGTTGGTGAATAAGTTTCAAAGGATATCTGCTAAGAGTTTGGTTAACATGTTAAGGTGTGGGGCTTTAAGGATCATAGGGTTTAAGGATTAGGGTTAAAGGTTTAAGTATTAAGATTATGAGTTTAGTTTTAAACTCATTAATTAAGACTTAAAGATTTAAGAGTTTAAGGTATGGGTTAAGACTTAGGGCTTAGGAACATTAAAGGTCGAAGACTAAAGTTTACAAGTTCAAAGTTATGGGTGAAGGTTAACAATGTTTGTTTTTCAAAAAAGCCATTATCTTCCCTAGAACATTTGGATGGTGGGTGGTTCAAACCCCAACTACAATAGCAATCGATAACCTAGTGAAACTTACTGAGACTTTAACATTCGATGGACTAGATCTGTAGGCATCAAGACAAATTGCACATTGAAAAATTCATTAGAACTAATTGAGCTAACTCACTGGGATCCAAGGTTAATAATTTTGTAGTTAAGGGATTATTATTAGTGTTTAAGGGTTAAGATTCATTTATTTTATTATTCCTTACAATCAATTATGTTTTTTTTTGTCTTTTTAAGACCAAATTCCATCTTCTCCATATTAACCAAAGGAAAGGAGGAGCAATGTTGGAGTTGTGACTGAGCCCATTGCTCTATGATTTGGAGTGATATTCCTAGTACTTATTTGTTTTTGAGGCCACTAGAATGGTCGTCTAAGTCTATGTGGTCAGTGGGAAGCTAAGTGGATGACCAAACCACTTGGAGCTTGTTGTGTGGTTGTTAAACCACTTGGTGCTTGTTGTATTGCTGATGAACCACCTGGACAGGATAATATAAACCACTTTGGTGCTTTTTGGAAGAGCTATTAAACAACCTATACAGTGGACTACAAACCCCTGTGGTGCTTGCTACGAAAAGACAATTGTGAAACTACCTACATAATGGATTCAATCTCTTTGAACTGAGCATTAGCCCATTTGGACATTGGGTGAAGCCCTGTGATTGAACTCAGAGAAATAAGTAAGTCACTATGGTGCTTATTGCCATAGAGTAGTTTTTAAACCACTAGGACAATGTCCTTCATCTCCTAGGCATGTGACCAAGCCTTTGGTGTGAATTTCCCTAATTAGGCATCCCCTCAGACTTTGGATCCAACTTGAGGGTGATAAGTTGTAAGAAAGTTGTAATGTTTGTTGGCCTATGGTTGGGTGGAGAGTTGGAGTCCCTTCTTCAATTTCCAACCATCTTAACATAAACAGATAAGTTTATTGTAGTTGTGTGTTGAGCTATGAATTGTGATGTTATATGAATGCATATGTTTGGTATGAGCTCATGAATATGAATGAATGTTGTTGATTGCTTCAATGGCACATGCCTTTAATTATGCTCATACTCTTTTATTGTTCTACATGATAAGAATTGGACAAACTGTTGAACAATGTGATTCATGTTATGATTATGACAAGTATGTAAATTGTGTGATGTTTTCCCCTATTTTATCTGATAATAATGCTTATGGAATAATGGCTCTGTAACAGTGATTCTCTTTGAGTAGTTGTGTGGCTCGGTGAGTTACCCATTAGCTTATGGGTTGATTAAATTCCCAGTGATGATTAACCAACCTATATTAGAGTTACAAAGTTAGAACAAGGACACTCAAACTAGTTTGATGGAGATTGGATCCCCTTTTTCTTTCTAAGACTACGTTTTAGCTCGACAGTGGATTCATTCATTGCTAGGTTGGGGGTTTGATATCACTGAAGAGTATCATGGTGGGGAGACAAACCAGTGCCCATTCCCAACAACTTTGTACCTTAAATCCTCATAAATGGGTGAGTCAACGAAGAACTGGTCGATCCAACCATGATTCTAGCCCCTTAGAATCTTGTCTCTGGAAGACCACCCACCACCGAAACCTGAGTGCCTTGCTAACTTGTGAATGGGCATGGCGATGGAAGGTTGGTCAATCCAACCGAGGTTTTAGCGATGGAAATTGTTGAAAAGTGACAACAATGTAAAATATTAGTTATTTGAGTAAATCTGTTTTTATCATTTAGTCAGTTGTATAACGAGAAGTTATGTAACGAAGTAGCCCATATTATTTGAGATTGCCTGAGAGGCTTGTAACAAGGAGAATCATCTTTGGTCAATAAGATTTCCAATCCTTTGCCCCGTGGAGGTTTCCTTGACACACTTTCAAGGTTTTACCATGTAAATTGTTGTGTTATATTGTGTGTTTGATTCAATTCCCCATTTAGTTTCCTCTATATATTTCTTCCTCATTTAATTTGTTTGTGTAGGTTTAAGTGCAATAAGTGGTATCAGCGCTGGTGCGTGAAAGAAATCGTTGAAGGTTATTGTGATCTATGATGGAGCAAATTAGTAATGTTGTGCTAATTCTCCATTCATAACAAGATCCAAGATGCTTATCATTTTCTTATCAAGTGCTTAAGGATTCAATAATTTTGCTTAATTAACTGATTCCCATGAGAGTTTCTTATGTAAATATAATAAAACAATTTAACATAAAAATATATGCTGAACAACAACAAATAACAACAAAGAACATCAAAATACAACACACAACAAGCACCTGATAAAGGAGTTCACCCCTCTTGGCTATGTCTCCTTGGTCTAGCTTCCAATGATTTGGGCATCTCTATTATGCTCAAATTACAACAAAAGTGTGTTTACAATACTCAAATTCCTCTGAAACCCATCTCAATTAGTTCAGAATACTCAATAATGGCTATCTAGCCTCTTTTTGCATCCAATTTGGATAAGGATTGAAAAAGTTATGACTTCTCCTAGTTTTTTCACTGTTTGTTTCACAAAATGCTCTAAAACCGACCAAAAACCCCATTTCTGCTCCAAATCTGCTAATGGAGAGAGAAATTCATCGTTTGACAGGCTATATCCTGTCGGTTGTATCCAAATCGCAATCGGCAAGTTCTGTGAGCTCCCAACACAACAAAATGTTGTGGTTGTAGTATTGTAGACCTGTCGGGGATAATTAATGGCAACATATATAATCCCGCGTTCGGAACCTCCCACTTATTGCAATCAGCGAAGTTCAACGATCGAAGGTCTTGTTAACATGGGAACACTGCAATGACGGTATTGCAGACTTGTCGGGGTATTAAACTGTGATATATAAAATTCACACGTCTGAGTCTTATCATAATCAACATTCAATTGCGGGTACATAACCAGTGCAATATGATGGACTAGTTGGGACGTTAAATTGTAACACATAAAAGTATCACGTCCGACAGTGTTATCGCAATCGAAACTTTACTAGTGGTAACAACATAACAACAAGGTGTTTGGTGCGATTTGCAGGGGGCAATTCTTAACCTGCACCTCTTTTTTTTTTTATATGCGATATGCAGGACCCAGTGGCAACTTGCCACTTGGCGCTTCCCCATTCGCTGGGACCCTTGCCACATCATCCAATCTTGCCACATAGACAAGTCAAACTTGGACTTTGACTTGCTCTATCTTCTACATATGAACTCGGATTTGAGTGTCGTTCGCACTTTTGGATTCAAAATGACGAGCCCTTCAATCTGAAGCCGAGTTTGACAAGATTCTAACACTTTGATTTTTTTTAGCATAATTCTGAGCACCTGATCACTCGTCCCCACTAAAAGCCTTTTAGACCCCAAAATATTTATATTCAGTGATTAAATAGATGAGGGTACCGTTCCCTCACCTTCTCCACTTCAATTTATTTGGCCTTTGATAGATGCTTGAGACCCACCTGAAGATAATCAATACTTCCCCTTTTAGTTATCCTTGTCCTTCTATCAAATATAGTGCCTTGTTGAAGCACATCAAGGAATTCTGGAGAAAATTCTTCTATAGATGGAATTTGAATATTCTCTCCTTGATCTTCAAGCAAAGGAGGTTCATACAATCTCAAATTTTCAACATTAACAATGGAATAGATTTGCATATATGAAAGAAAATCAAGCTTGAAAGCATTATTACCAATCTTTTCCGGAATTTTAAATGGACCATAACGAATTGGTTTCAACTTTATACCTTCACCTTGAAGCCTTTCCTTGCTAATGTATAGCCAAACTTTATCACCTACTTGAAATTGATGATCCACATGATGCTTATCATGCCTTGCCTTATACTTGCCTTGACTCTTTTCTAGTTTTTCTTGAACTGTTTGGTGAATCAACTGAATTTGCTCAATGAATTTCTTTTTTTTTGTCTATGTCACTATGTCCATCTACAACTACATTTTTTTCAAATATGAAACCTAAAGGCGATTTAGGAAAATAACCAAGACATGCTTCAAAAGGCGAACTTAGAGTAGAAGAGTGCTTTTCTCGGTTGTAAGCATGCTAAATATAATACAACTGTTCATCCCACAACTTAGCATTTGTTGCAATAACCTCTTAGAAAATGAATAACTATCCTATTAACCACTTTAGTTTTGTTGAAAATAATACTGAGAGGGGGGGTGAATCAGTATTATCAAGTCAAATAATCCTTTTCAAAAACCAAATTGTATACGCTACTTCAGTTAATTAAACTCACGTATATACGCAACTATTCAGAGGTAAACTAGCGTACACAGAGAAAAATTTTAATTTTCTTAAACTTTCAGATGATGTTTGTTAATCTGAGATGCAGCATCAAATAACCAGTAACCAGAGACAGTAAAATAGAGCAGAAAGACAATCACACACAAGAACACTAGATATAAGGTGGAAACCCAATGTGGGTGAAAACCACCTGCTGCAATTCGTCTCTATCTTTCTTTAAATTAGAAACTTCTATTTATAATGTATTGGTGCAGTCCTTTACCAGTACGCAGGCTGCAACCTGCAGAGAGCTACAACTCTCTCTCATTTTCCAGCTCTCCTAGAAGGGAGCTACAACCCCCTTAGCTCTTGCACTAGACAAGATACTAGTACGTAGGTGCTGGCCTACAGAAGGCTACAACCTTCTCTTTCTTTCAGGGACCACGTTTCATCAATTTTTAGACTGGATCCATGAACATCAAACGATCATCAAGAAATTCTTCATCAACCAAACTCCTTTTCACGAACTAGATATGAAATCAAGTAGATACTTCTTTGCCAGCTGTACCCAAACACAGTACCAGAAACCACACAACAGAACCCAGAACACAACAACAATAAGCAAAAATAGCTAGATCACAACTTAAAGCATATACGCAATTTCAGCAGTCTGCAACTTGCGTGCATATGCATCTGCGTATGGAACAACCTGCGTATACGCGCCTTTACTTCCCCTAAACTGCGTGTATACGCGCCTTCGCTTTACTGAACCTGTGTACAGATCTATAAAAGACAACACACTCTTCCAGATATTCAATCATTAACTAACCCAGATTATCAGACTTATAGATCAGACAAGCGCCACATCCAGCAGATCAAAATCATACAAAGATACTATTTAGGCTTGAAGATTATGACCCATGAATAGACCTTATCCTTCCTTTTGCGCTAAGGTTCCTCCTTCCTTCGGATCCAGATCTGCATCACCATCCAATATGCCAGCTCTAGCACTTTATCAGATCTTCAATGATAATTCAGATGGTAATTTGTCACAAGATCTCCTTCCTCTTTTATAGTCTTAGGCCTTCCCCAATATCGTGGTCCAAAACCATAACATTTCAATACCATGAACCCAAAACTAGGGATTGACACATTTGACGAGACGCCATGGTCCAAAATATAGGTTCAAGTTCCAAGATCTAACTGCCATGGACCAAAAGAATGATCACCAACATATACACGCTTTTGTAATGTATAACCCGCGTGTATACGCGCCTTCGTCTAGATGAACCTGCGTATATGTCTTTTTCTACTTTCTGAGTGCCCAAACTTAGATCTGTTACCAAAGAAGGTTGCCATCAAGGACAACACCTGTGCCATAGCCCCAAACCTATGCCATAATGCCAACAGTATACAACATTCCATGCATAGACAAATGGGAAAATAGAAGTTTTGCACATGACTTTGGTGCAAGCTTTGACGTGTTGTAATCAAAATCATTTAAGGACGTGTGATTAAAACTCAACACTCTTATAATAAAATGGTTCACAAGGTAATCCACACTTCTACTAGTAAGTCCCCATTTGATACTTGTTTTCGATATTTTACACCTTAAACCTTGGTTATTGCATATGGAAAATAAGGAGTGAGGGAGGATCTTACAGGGGATGCCTTAAGGGAAGAAGAAATTGTTGACAAGATCAACAATATTCATCTACACAGATAAGATAAATGATGTAAGTCACAAGAAAATTACAAGGTGAGGCATGAACAACATAAAATAGAAAATTTATTCAAGGTGGGAGGCAAAGTATGGCTTCAACTAAATAGGTAAAGGCTAGAAGATCCTAGTAAGAAAATAAAAGCTCTATGATATGGGCTTTTTGAGATACTATAGAAGGTGGGAGATGATTCTTATAGACTCAATCTACCCCCATGCATGAAAATTAACTCAGTGGTAAATGCATAAAATTTGAAAGTTTATGATCCTTCCATGCCTAAAGAGGAACAAGAATAAGTCCCACCTTCTTGAGATGATTTGGCACCAAATGATCAAGAAACGTTGACAAAGGATATATTTATACATAATAGGTATATAATTAAAAGATTGGGGAAGCATTCTCTTTGACATATTGAATTGAAATAATGAATTCTAGGCAATGGTAATTAGTACAAATAAGAGAAATTGTAGGAAAAATGTACTCATCACATTCAGTAGAGGATTTTAGGGATGAAAAGGCTCCAAAAATGCAGAAGTATGATTGAGAGATCAATATATTTTTTTCATTCATCTTTATTGTTTTAGAGTGCAAAAATTGGAGGAATCATCTCATAGGACCTTTTTGTATTTGTGGATCCAAACTTGGCGAGTCTAAATCTAAAACCTTGAAAAAGTAGTTTCAGGCATTAAAAAATGTTTAGTGGGGGTAAATATTTGTTTATTAATAACCACATCCATTAGCACTATTCTACATAAAGAAAAATATTTCTCACAACATAAGAATATATTTAATCAATGTCCACATGTAAAATTTATGCCACCTCGAAATTGAACCTCCTTGTTTTGACCACCATGATTCGAGAGGATGCCACATCATTCACCATTATTCATGGAAAAATTGGCTAGCTACATGATAATGATGAATAATACTACAAAATTATATGTTGTAACTCTAGTTAAGCATTGAATGGGTCAAACTTAACCTCTAATATGATATCAATTTGTGTTATAAGTAGGTTCCTAGGAGGAAAAAATGTCCCATTCCATTCAAGAGAATTTTGTTCCATAGATGAATATAATAGTTGAGAGAGGATAGAGAGAGAAAAGTAGAGATTGTTTATGGTGGAAGATGATGCTAGTCAGGTTGGTATTGATGTGAACAAGTCACTATGCTTATGTATGATGACTAGATGGTCGTAGAGGATGTTGTGCAAGAGCTTGTAATGTTTCCATGATTCTCATAGAGGAGTGGTAGGAGGATGAAACGTTATGTGGAAAGATGGAGCGTTATGATGGTTGTAGAGGAAGTTGGACAAAATCTCGAGATCCTTGGTGAATTGTTGAAGCGGTTTAATAGAGTTTTTGGCTGAGGATTTTAATAACAGGTTGTCTAATTAAACAAAGCATATTATAACACACTCTACATCATATATAACCCACCTTATAACAAAGTTTCTAAGAAAATATAGTGTAGTAGTTCTTGTAAGGGAAGAAAACAAAAACCTATGGGAAAAATCATGAAATTTCCCAAGGAATTCCTGCACACAAGGTCCAATTGATATAATGAAGCAAAACAATCAACAAAGGTATGGTCTTTCCATGTTGAAATTCAATGGTAGAGAAAGTATGTTTTTTCCTATCGAAATTTAATTTTAGAGAGATTATAAATTCTCAAAAGAAATAAGTTAGTCTATGTGCACTTAAGAGTGGTTGATCTAAGCATTTGAAGGCCACTTCTTTGTGAATCGATCTAGATAAGAAAGTATTTATGCAATTTATGTTTATTTCGTTGTTTTTCTTCTGGTATGCATTAAAGGAGTGTGCAATTAGAATATTTGTTTCTTAACTATGGCATCAATGATTTTATGTGTGCGTTTTCATATTTTTTCTTACACATATTTAGCTAGAAATATGATGAGGTGGCCCATGTAGATTGGAAAGAGATGTATTATGTAGAGGTGCCAAAATGTGCAAAACTACCCATCATTTCTAATTTCACAATATGGGTTGAGTATGAATTAACAATATGAGTTGAGTATAAATTAAGTTCGAGTGGTATACCTCATAGAAAGTGTGTGTGATATAAATTTTCACATAGTGCATATGAGTTGTCTTTGATCATCCCCATATGTTTTATTTAGCAACAGTAGTTTTCCAGTGTGTTCTATTTCATATTCTGTGATGGGATATTTTTAGAGTTTGAGCAAAGATCTAGATATCAGTGTGATTTTATTAGGGCTAAAAGTGTTAGATATCAATTTAAATGTGCACATAAACTCCTATTTTGATTGAGAAAGCAAATTTATTTTTATCACAACATTTTAAGTCATTTCGTGGCTAAACCTATGATAGATCTTTGAATTTTGAATTGATCATTGTTATTTCATAGGGTGGTTGATTTGTAGTTGTTATGTTTAGGTAGCATTAAAGATTTCATGAAAAATATGTATGGAAGAGTCTATATGTTAATGTATTTGTAGCAGGGTTTGAAGTCTATCAATACACAAATGAACAAGGCTATAGGTTTGTGTAATTGTGCATTCATAGATTGTTAATGTGCATATAAACAAGAGTAGAGACTTATGTATGACATAGTTTTTTCTTCAAAACATTTTGTGGCCAGGGATCGACATATTGTGCATCATGATATTGACATAGTTTTTTTTTTCCAAAAATAGTTCAGAAAAAGGTTCAAATGGTGACCGAAAAGAGGATGACTAAGAAGAGTATAGGAAAGTAATATTTTCAATGCTTGGTATAAATGGACAAATCAACCAGTAGAATATTCCAGTTAAATGGAAACCATAGAAATTTTCAAATTTGTTATGAATACTAAAAATATGATAGAGAAATCCTTTCTTCCCTAAAAATCTAATATAAAAACATCGTAGAAAAACAAAATTTAAAAATTATTAATACTACAAATAAAAATTAGATAACATATATCCAAGGTCACTTTCACATTAAATTAAGACATTAATAAAAACATTATGCCAAATCAGATGACAAATCCAAATAAATTGATGTAGCTAATGTTATATCTATTTTTTTCATTTTGATAATGTGATCTAAAGCTACAAATACTCTATTTATATATTTATAGTCCTTCTGAGAGGATAATTCTATCACATAATAATTTAAATTACATAATAATTTAAAGATTGAAAATATGAAATTTATTGAAATGAAAAAAACATAATATTGTTGACGTTGATATAATATGATATGTATTGATTTTATACTTCGTGTTTGGCTTTACATGTAACAAACTCAATAATTCAATTAGAATATTCATTGTTTCATTAGTGATAAATTTTCCCCCATTGTTGAGCTTTTCTAATTTTCTTTAATACATTTATTTTTCTCAATATTTATTAAAATTTTGAATAGAATCTATAAAGTGAATGTTTTTTTGATAGTTTACTATAACTTTTCAATTTTTTTCTTAAATATATTTTATCTTTTGAAATTGATTTTGACAACCTTGAATGATAGCATATAACATATCTTTCAATAGATATAAGAGTGATCGTTATCATAGATCCAAAGGAATTCCCGTGAGAAACTATATATACACATTAGTATTAATATATTGCACGTGTTGGGAATGTATTTTAACAACTATGGGTTATTGCGTGATTCGTTTTAAATATAGTTATTATAGTGTTACTCTACTTTAAGGATTTATTTATATCATAGTGTGCATCTGTTTTATTATTATCAAGTGGATCATTTTATATTTTATCTATTTAAGTTTACTGTAACTTTCTCTTTATAGTTATTATGAAATGAAATGCGTGTATATATATGGATATATGGCTTAAAAGGATAATTGTTGCTAACATGGTGTTGGAATTAAGGTCTATAATTGGATTAGTTATCTTTTGGGATTGATGTTAACATTTATATGAGTTTTTGTTTATGATATAGATGAATGGTTTAAAGTGTTGATGTTGTTTATGGTGATTAGTATGGCATTGGAAGATGGATGGAACTAGGTGTTGCAAATATCAATAAAGAAATTTTATTTTCCCCCAAATTAGGGCACAAAATTAGATTATCCATTGACAAATTGCATCCATAGGGGATAGAATTAGACTAGTTGTTGACAATCCATGTATATAACCCATATTGCTAGTGTACAACTTGGGTTTGCAGTCTTGTAGGTGAAAATCTAATGTTTCTAAGTTGACTAATGAAAAGAAAATCACCACAAGTCTTTACCATCAATTTTTCTCATGGTTTTGGACTACAGTCAAAGTGGTTGATTAGGTCAAAATCATTGAAACATGCAGTAATAAATTCTCAATTTGATTTTTCCTTGATTAAATTGAGAAAAATTAGATTTCCACATCACTAGACAACTTGGATGTAGTTAACCTGTGTGACATGACTTGCGTCATCTAGTTTACTTGGAAAATTTGAGTTGGAGGAGTTAGAGTTCAGTTAGACATTTATGGTTTCTAATTTGTAGCAATCAAGGTGATTTATTTCATGTTGTTTTTGGTTAAATTATCTCCAACTATTGGAGGAACTAGTGGAAGGTCAACTGTGTAGTGGGAATTTAGTATAACTTAAAGATCATCCATTTAAATGATCAATCAACCCAAAATAACTAGTGCATGTAGAGAATTCGAGTTCCCTAGCATTGGTTGATATTCTAATGTAATGCAACATAAGTTGTGGACTAGTATTAACTATACAGGTGTTGCATTCAATCAAATGATCAACCATGTGAATTGCACAATCATTTCTGGAGAAATTCCAAATAATGGGGGCCTAATTTGTCAAGGAATTGTGCAAGGAAATAGGGGCTCAGGCAGAGGTAGCAAGTGACTAAGTCTTGGTTAGAGCTTCTCCATGAGCAAAGAGATAGGTTATTCACTTGCAGGCTGTGGTTAGTTAAGCAAAGAAATTGTAATATATATATATTAATCATATTAACAAATCAAGGCAAGCAGTTTTAGCATATTTCTCTCCCATGGAAAAAATACTATGAGTGTGTGTGTTATTTCTCATTGCATGTTTTTGTTTGATGTTCTAAATTTTGAATTGAATTCTATAGAGAAGTATAGTAGGTTCCCGTCTTGTGATTTTGATTAAAACTTCATTTGAAGTTGTAAATATACACCATAATTTCTACATGGTATTATAGGAGGATTCATATTAGAGCAGGAATTTTGAAGTTGTTTCATAGAAAGTTAGAATTTTTAGTGTGGTGTAGTAGGATCTCTATAGAGTTGCGAATATGACCTTCAATGGGTGAAGACAAGAGTATGCCTTGGAAGGAATCTCTAATTTCATTGCATGGAAGCATCACATGGAGGAATTATTTGATGAAAATGGATATATATCAAGATCGATGGTGCAAAACCATAAGCATCTGATGCCCAAAAACTTGCTCAGTGGAAGAAATATGTAGCCAAGGTGAGGAGAATAATCTTGGAGGGAGTGTGAGACCACATAGTCACAAATATGCATGTCAAAAAAACTCCTTACAAAATGTGGAAGGCACTAATAGATCTCTTACATAACTATAGAAACTATAGGAAATTGGTTCCCAAGCATAAACTTCAAAATATCAAGATCTAGATGAATGACATTGTTCAACAATATCTGAGTAGGTTCACACAAGTTCGTGATGAGCTTGCAGGAGTTGGTGTTAGTTTTTTATATGATGACTTGGTAAGCATAGCCCTTATAGGCCTTCCCAAGATTCAACATATCTACCAAGTTTCGATGAACGGGAGGGAGAAACTACATAATTGGGAATTCTTATGGTATGATTCTCTCTAGGAGGAAATAAGGCCAAATTCTAGAGATGGGCATTCATCCAAGGGTGAGGATGAAGAAAATTTGTCATTCCTTGGAAAGGGAATGAAAGGAAAATGGAAAAAACCTCAAACAAAACCACAATTCATCCAAGGGGGAAAGAAGAAATATTTGCCCAAAATTAAATGCTTCCATTGTCATGAATTCAGGCACTATTCCATGAAGTTTCCACACAAAAATGAAAGAGAGAAGACCTTAGGAGGAGCAACATAATAAGTCGTGAATTCAAATTTGAAGCTTGAATTTACCCTTATTGCATGCATGGCCAACAAAGTGATGGGGATTGTGTGGTACTTGGACTCATGTGCCTCTTTCCACATGACAGGGTGTAGAGACTTTTCTGGTGACCCGAAGGAGAAATATTTCCATATGCACATATATCTAGGGGACAATAGAATGTATAACATTGCCAAGTTTGGGATAGTCACCTTTCAGAGGGATTTGGGCTTCCCTCTCAAGCTGAAGGATGTCATGTTCATTCTGAGCCTAAAGGAAAATCTCCTCTATTA
Organism: Pinus taeda; assembly: GCA_000404065.3. NCBI lineage: Eukaryota > Viridiplantae > Streptophyta > Pinopsida > Pinales > Pinaceae > Pinus > Pinus taeda. The sequence continues at coordinate 87,305 of APFE031635874.1, read as the reverse complement.
TAGTTTTAGAAAAACACATTTATGATGTGATATTTAGAAAATGAAAAGCATTCCTAAGACACGTCACCACAGTATAGGTGAAGTAGATCAAGGTTTGTGTGAAGAACCTATATAAGATAGATGTGCAAATTTATGTTTCCTTAAGAAATAAGCTGGAGAAATTGTAGGGTCGCGATGTTAGTGAACTTTGGCATATAAGACTTTGGCCAATTTCATCATGGAGCCTTGAAGATTATGCAACAAATAACCCCTGGCCTCTTCAAATGATAACTTGAGGAACAAGATGTATGCAAAGGATGTACTTTGGGGAAGTACCAAAAATCCACATTCCATGATCAGGACATCAAAGCACATGAAGTCATGGAAAGGGTCCACTATGATGTTTGTGGACCTTTCTCGATAGAATCCACCTCTAGAGACAAATATTTTCTCAATTTTATTGATGACTTCTCATGGAAGTGTTAGATCTTCTTCATGCGAAATAAACATAAAACATTCTCCATGTTCGTATTCAAGTCACTGGTTGAGAAAGAATGAGACAAGCAGGTTAAAGCCCTCGGGAGCGAAGATGGAGTTGAGTATGTTTCGAATGAATTCAAAATTTATGTGTGAAAGAAGGCATTCGAAAAGAGATGAAAACACCCCACAACCCATAGTAGAATGGGGTATCTTTGTGGGAGGTGGGAGGGTTGTGTTGCATGATCAATTGCTACCTATACATTTGTGTGTTGAACCATGGAACACATCAGTGTCTTTGTAGAACTAGAGTCCTCATTAGATTCTTGGTATGATTTCACTAGAGGAGGCTTTCATGAGGAGAAAGTTAGATGTATCCAACTTCAAGACTTTTGGAGCCTCTGTTAACTACCATGTATCTAAAGAATAAATGAATATGCTTGAGCCAAAAGAAAAATTGGGGGTATTTATGGGTTACACAAAAACTTCTCAAAACTATTGTGTGTAATTTCCATCTCTCATAATGATAGTTGTGCGAAGGGATGTAAATTTTGAAGAATAGAAAATATCGGGGTGCTTTCTTGAGAGGGAACTTCAGATCCCACCAGGATAGGAGCTTTAAGATCCAAAGGAGGAGCATAAAGAAGTTGTGGAGCAACCATAAATTGATGACCAAAGAGCGGAGACATCTGCTCAAGCATAACCATCCAAAGAAGGCAAAAAGAGAACTAGCAAAGTTGATAAAATTGTGTGGGATGTGAGGTAGAATGTGGGAGCTCCTTTAACTTTACGTTGGAAAAGAAGGTCACCTAAATTGTACAATGGCTACATGGCTCTAGTGACTAGGCTTGTAGAGACTAAGCCATCCTCCTTTGAGAAAGAAATAGAGAAACATGTATGGCTTGATGTAATGATGGAGGAATACAAATCCATTGTTAAGAACAATGTTTAGGAAGTGGTCCCAATACCATCGTATAAATCAATATTCAACATTAAGCACACAACAAATGGAAGTATAGAGAGTTATAATGCCATATTTGTTGCCAATGGATACTCTCATGTTAAAGAAATTTACTATGAGGAGACCTTTTCTCTTATATCAAGGTAATCATCCATTAGATCAATTCTTGCACTATTTACATATAATATGGGGTGGAAGGTCCACTAGATGGATGTAAATGTAACATTCCTCAATGGGGTTAGTGAGGATGAGGTGTACATCAAACAACAAGAAGGTTTTGATACATTTCATCGAGATTTTCATGCGTGAAGACTCAAGCGAGTGTTGTAGGTCTCAAATAAGAACCTCTTCCTCAGTACACCAAGAATGATAGCTATCTCACTAGTTTTGGCTTCACCAAAAGTGAAGCAGATGAAAACCTCTATCATATATTGGTAGGAGTTAAATTGCTTATTATTGTCTTATATATTTATTATTTAATTTTAACTGGTGATGAGCAACTGATCAGATATTGGAAGAAGACTATTATAATGGAATTTGAAATGAAGGACATGGGTCTCATGCATTAATTCCTTGAGTTGCAAATATGGCAAGGTGATGGGGAAATGTTTGTCTCTCAAGGAAATTATGCAAATGAAATACTACAGAAGTTCCACATGGATATTTGTAAACCCATGGAGACTCCTCTAGTGACCAACTGGTGGAATAATGATGTCACTTCAGGTGAAGAAGTCGATGCTACCATTTATCGGAAGCTAGTGGGTTCACTAATGTATCTTGTGAACACATTACCAGATATGTGTTATGTAGTCAACCGGCTAATCCAAGCTATGGTTAGGTCAACCAAATTATTTTGGAAGGTAGCTAAGCACTTTTTACATTACCTCATAGGCACTACCTAGTATGGATTATGGTACATATGGACAAAGGGAGTGAAGTTGTATGGCTTCACAAATGTAGATTGGGCAGGGAATCCATCAAAATAAAATAGCACATTAGGTAGAATTTTAGTGTCAGTTCCACAATGGTTTCTTGGTATAGCAGGAAGCAAAGACCTATGGAACTCAACTCAATATAATACATGGTTGCAAGTTAAGAAGAATGTAAGGTGATATGGATGAGAACGATACTTGTGGGACTATTTTGTCAGATGATGGGTCCAACTCTAATCTACTATGATAATAAGAGTTGCGTCAAGATCTTTGAGAATAATTTATTTCATGCTTCATCCAAGTATATATACATCTGGTATCACCATTTATAGGACTATGTGCATAGGCAGATAATGTTGCTATAATGCGTTCTGCCAAAGGAACAAGATGCTAAAATCTTGAGAAAGGCTTTGTCAAGAGTGGATTTTGACTTCCAAAGTTGCAGGATAGGGGTGGTTAATAATCCCATTCTTCCTGAGAGGTAGTTTTGAAAAATTTACCAAGAAATTCTCAATTTGAATTTGCCTTGATTAAATTGAGAAAACTCGAATTTCCACATCAACAGACTACTTAGATGTAGTTAACTTGTGTGACATGGCTTGTGTCACCCATTCACTCAGTAAATTCAAGTTGAAGGAGTTAGAGTTCAGTTAAACGTGTGTGAATGAAAATTTGTAGCAATCAAGGTCAGTTATTTCAAGTTATTTTTAGTTAAACAAGTTCCAACTATTAGAGGAACTATGGGAAGGCCAATTGTTTAATGGGACTTTATTCTGACTTAGTGAGCATCTAGTTAACTAATCAATTAGATCAAAATAGCTAGTGCATGCAAAGAATTCACGTTCCCTCGTAGTGGTGGAGATTCCAAGGCAGTGTAACATATGTTGTAGACTACTCTTGAGTGTACAAGTGTTGCATGCAATTAGATGATTAACCTTGAGAATTTCACAATAATTTTTTGAGAAAATCCTAAATAGTAGGGCCTAATTTATCAAGGAATTGCATAAGGAAAGAGCAGTTGAAGTAGAGGCAGAAATTGGCTATGTTTGAGTTGGATCTTCTCGATGTGTGGAGATATAGGTTATTCACTTGCATGTTGTACTCATATGAGCCAATAAATTGCAATAGATCACTATTCATCATACTAATGGAAGAAGACAATGGGATTTTAGCATATTTATTTCCCCTGGAAGAAATACCATGTGCATGTGTGTTATTTCACATTTCATGTTTGTGTTTGATGTCCTAAATTGTGAATTGAGTTATGCAAATAAGTAGAGAAGGTTTGTGTTTTGATATTTTGATTAAAAATCTATGACTAGTTGCAAATCTACATCATAATTTCTATAAAAACAATTTTATTCATAGTGGAATTGATTGATTGCATTGAATTTCTATGAAATAGTTTGGTTGATTTGGTCCCAAAGGAAGCGGAATGGAGTCAATTGTGTGATCTAGTTCAAATTGATCATTAGATAATAAAATTAAATGTGCCACGCTAGGGATCGATTAATGGTTGGTTGCAATGCACTTTTGGAAGCCGAATAAGTAATGATGAGAATTTGGTAATGTTGTTTTAATCAATTTAACCATTTCTTAATGATAATAAATATGTGTGTTTGATGAATTCTAAAGAAATATAATTAAGGGAAGGTACAACCTTTATATGAAGAGAAAGATATAATGAAACTAGATTCCAATTATCAAAATACTGATATAATAATTATGCACTCACATTGTCTCTCCTGTGTTACGTGCCTAAGTAATCCCAAGTATGCATTCTCCTGAAGCTGCTTTGTGAGTAGTCTATTGTGTTTTGATGGCACAAAATTGGCAATGTACGTATTCTAAGTATTCTAGTGCGTATGGAATGTGAAGTTGCCTGCACATAAAGAAGAGATGGAGATTATAGTAAATATATATTTTTGGATATTGATGTGAGCCAGTAACAGAGTTTCTAGTGGATCTTATTGTGATTTATTTAACATAATTGTTATTACAAATTCAAAGTATACTATGTTTCCATTTCTATGAGTAGTTGTTGTGTTTATCAATCATTTTTTATTGCAAGAGTTGATGACCTTGGAGCCATAGTATACGGTTGCTAGGAAATTGTTGTAGCTACAAGTGTATTCATACTATTGTCATTCATTTTCATATACCATTGATGGGATTAATATGTTGTTGTTGAATATTGTATGTCGATTTATTTTTGCTATGGTTGAGAGTATGATGTTATATTATTATTTCCATGTACAACTGAGATGATATAGTCTTGTAGACTATTGTAATTTCATCTGTTCCCATGCATGGTATGACTGATGTATTTTCATGATGGTTGAATATTTCCTGTATTGCTACTGTGAGGGTTTGGGCTAGAGTTTGTTGATTAAATTTGCAAATTAGTTTTACGACTAAGTGATGGGGACTTGATATGATGTTACTAGTTTTGTCACTAAGATGTATTGATGTAAAGGATGTATTGTCATGTATTGGATGAGAAAGAGGTTGATGTGCTTTTGTTTTGATGAGTTATGGGTTGGCAGTTTGATGTGTTTGATGACCAAAAATATTTTCTATTATAGATATATTTTAGTATTATTATTGAGTAGAGTGATTAAGTAGTTACAATATGAAAATAAATGAAACTTGGTCCACAATTGATTGAGAATAGAAAGTGCACGCAAAGTATTCATGTTCCCCAGTAGAGGTGGATATTTCAAGGAAGTGTAACATTAGTTTTAGACTAGTCTTGAGTGTACATGTGTTGCATGCAATCAGATGATCAATTGTGGAAATTGCACAATCATTTTTAGAGAAAATCCTAAAAAATAAGGGCTTAATTTCTCAAGGAATCATGCAAGGAAATAGTGGTTGAAATAGAGGCAAAAATTTACTAAGTCTGGTAAGAGAGATAGGCTATTCACTTGCTGGTTCTTCTTATACGAGAAAAGAAATTGTAATACATCTCTATTCATCAGGTTAATGGCAGTAGGAAAGGGGTTTTTAGTGTATTTCTTTCCCCTGGAAAAACTACCATTTTCTTGTGTGTTATTTCTCATTAGATGTTCGTCTTTGATGTTCTAAATTTTAAATTGAATTTTGCAAAGAAGTAGAGAAGGTTTTTGTATTGATATTTTGATTAAAACTCAATGACCAACTTCAAATCAATACGATAATTTTTATAGAAATAATTGTTTTCATTTGGTCACAAAATCATAGTGGAATTCATTGGTTGAATCATATTCCTATGAATAGTCAGTTTAATTTGGTCCGAAAGGAAGTGGAATGGAATCAATTGTGTGATCTGGTCCAAATTTATCATTATATAATCAAACTAAATGTGCCATGCTAGGGATGATTAATGGTTGGTTGTAATGCACTTATAGAGGCTAAATAACTAATGATGAGCATTTGATAGTGTTGTTTAAATGGATTTAACCATTTTTCAATGAAAATAAATATGTGTAAGTGAGTGGTTCTAAAGTAATACAATTCAGGGAAAGATGGGATTAATATGTTGTTGTTGAATATTGTATGTGGATTTATTGTTTCTATGGTTGAGAGTGTGAAGTTACATTATTAATAACATGTACAACTTAGATGATAGAGTCTTGTATACTATTGTAATTTCATCCATTCCCATGTCTGATATGACTAGCTTATTTTCACGAGGGTTGAATATGTTTTGTACTGCTACTGTGAGGGTTTGGGCTAGAGTCTATTGCTCAAATTTGCAAATGAATTTTATGGTTAAGTGATGGGTGTTTGATATACTACTACTAGTTTTTTCACTAAGATGTATTGATGTAGAGGATCCATTGTCACATACTCGATGAGAAAGAGGCTTATTTGTTTTCGTTTTGATGAGTTATGGGTTGGTCGTTTGATGTGTTTGACAACTAGAAAGAATTTTTATTGTAAAGCTATTTTAGTATTGTTATTGAGTGTAGTGATTAAGTGGATAAAATATGGAAATAAATGAAATGTGGTTGAAAATTGATTGAGAAGAGATTCATGGCATAGTTTAGAAATATATGAAATGTGGTCTATAAGGGTTTGAAGGTTGGGGACTTTGATAGAAAGTGGTGCCTTCCTTTAAGTGGTGTCCTAAGAAACTATTTGGGGTTGGAGCCTATAACATATCAAAATCTAGAGAGACATTTGGGAGTGAGTACCTCCAAGAAAGTGAGGACTTGAATCTTATTGGTGGTCGGTTCCTTCAATAGATGAGTCTCTATGAGTAGTTGTGGAAGTGGTGGCTTCCATTAGGTTGTGGCCAAGAGCAAGTGGGTGCTCACATATTGCATGTTTGTGCATGCACACTGGTGGGTGATAGAGGATTATATCATAATAATAATAATGACAAGAAGAACCAAAGTGTATGGTCACTTTTCTCCCATAAGGGTTCCCACCTAACTTCTGTTGTCTCTATGTGTTTGATGATGTTTCATGTGCCTTGATGCTTTATATGTTTCTCTCATGGTTCATGTATTATAGGATGCACATGTGATGCACTTAGATCTATCTATATTGTGTTGTAGTCATTTTATGGTTCTTTTAATTATATCTCAGAAAAGTATAAAGTGTTATTTAGTGATTCATTGAGTACAATATTGATTCACTCCCCCTCTTAGTATTGTAAAGCTTCCAACAATAATATGTGACATAAACTACTACGATCTAATATATCTCAAAAGCTATAACAAAAACCCTTATAAGTAAAATGTATAGAGAAAACATGAAGAAGTAATTCTTAATATGTCTTAGAATATTAAAATTTAGACTGCTAAAAATTAATATACCAAAACAACTATTGAGATGAAAGTATAAAATAAAAATAGACCTATTGAAATAAAATTGTTGTTCATTTCAATTGGACATAAAAAAAATATACTAATGAATAAGTATATTAAAAGTATAACATCCCAGAGAGATGAAGGAAACCATGAAAAAAAAGTAACATGAATACCAAGCATTTTAGTACAAATAAATAGAGGTTAATTTCATGAGGATAAAGTGAGTAAGTCTCGTCACATAGGGAGTCTTGTTAATTTTATGATCGAGTAGATTCACATAGAAAAAATGGTTAACATTTTGTAATTCTCCATTTTTCCTATGCTTGTTTCACATGCATGATTTGGATTTCTATTCTTTGACAACACGATGGCTTGTCCTACCTATGGCTCCCTCATTATTTTGGTTATTAAAAATACTACTTATGTAAATATTTACGTGTATGAGTATATTAATACATGTTTCTATATGTGTTGTTCTCCAATTATGAGAGGTTTTCTATAATTTTAATTATGGAATTAATTAGGATGCATGTAATAATGATTGTATGTTTGTTTTTTTTCTTATTAATTAATGTGTTTGTAATAATTGGATGTTAGTTTTTGGACATATGATAATAAACAGCTATTGATCATGCTAAGAAATTATGAATTGTTGAAGATTCACTAGTCGTAGGACAACTAGAGAGACATGTTTAATGGTGGCCTAGTCTGAAAGGTCATGAACCTTAATAGGCTATTGGAGTAAGAACTCGTGATTGGTTATGTATGAACACAAGGATGTTTAGTGATAATTAAATGATGATAATGACTTAAGATGTGAGTAATACAATAGTATGATATATTTGACATGGATCACATGTAGTGATATTCTAATTATATCATATGTGTGTGCATGTGATATAAAACATATCAATCATATCCTTTTATTGATTAAGTATTATGTTGTAAAATCAATGTTAATAGAACTAAATGGTTATGAAATTATAGAATTGGGGTAAGAAACAAAATTAGTGAAGTACAAGAACGTTATTATCATTATTATTTTGGGGATTCAAAGCCATCATGAGAAGTATTTTCAACGTGCTCATATCTTTGCCTAATTATCATATTAGGAAATAAGTTCCAACTCTATTACATTGGGACTCCCAACCCTTCTATGGAATTCTTGCACTGCATTTTTATCTTTTGTATGTTTACTCAATTGCGATAGGAATAATACCATTAAAACCAGAGTGACCATCAGTGTCCATCATATTCATAATGAGGGTTTACAAAAATCATTATAATTGACATTTTCTATCATAAACCATAGCTACCAAAAATAGTTCCACTAAAAAGTGTGTTTATTTCTTCAAAACTTTAATTTTATTTGTAGGTATTTTTTGAAGCAATATGATTTTTACAAGAAAGTTTATGCTCTTAGAAATGATAAATTCATAAACATTTAAGTAATAAATTCATAAAGATTTAAGTAATAAAATCCATTAACATGGAAAATTTATCTATCACTAAATATAAGGGACAAGGTTTCCATATATTGAAAGTTAGATAGCATTGGGGGATAGTGGGACTTCCCATTGTAGATTTAGAAAATTGTTTTTAGATTGTAAGTGGGATCATACGAAGAATAAAAATAAAAATATGATTAAGTTTTTGGTTTCATGTGAGATTATTCTATTATAGGTTGATCAATGCTTCTATAAAAAAATAGTTATTGTTCTGGTAATCTCTAGCACCAAGCATAGTTTCATCATTGTTCACATGATTGAAACATTGTAGATAGCCATAAAACATATCCATAGCACACAAGTTGAGGGATATAATGGTTTCTAAACCTTTGAAAATTACTATGGATGAATATGTTTTACATTCATATTTTCATCCCATAGATATGGATAATTTTGATATTATTATTTGAAATGTTTTATTGGACCTAATAAATAGAATTAATGTTATTGTGTAAAATAAATTTTTGAAACATTGTAGAAGAAAAAAGTTGATAACCTTATACAGTGGCTCCCATATTCAATAATTGAGGCCCAATGTGGAACATGAAAAACGACTTGAAGGGAAATTGTGGTACCAAAAAAACATATCAAATGGAAACTAAAAGGCTAAACCTGAAGATGATTTTACAAAAGAACCAAAAGGACAAACCTAGGTGGATCATAAAAAGGATGATTTGATATAGAGCTACATGAATAAAAACAACCACATGCTTAAGAGTGGAAGAAATAAATAATATTTAAGGCATTTGTATATTATTATTGACACCACCATGACAACCAAAAATCATCAAGGACACAAAGTATTCATCAAAAATATTTCTACGAACCTGTGTTGAACTAGATATGAATGAATCCTAGTGGTAGATGACGAAATAAAAATAATGAATAAAGATATTAGAAACGAAAATGTGATAAGTGGAGACCAAAGGAGAAACCCTAACAACAACAAATGTGGAAAGGTTAGTTTCATTCCATTTTTTTTTTTTTTTTTTTTGCTAGGTAAGCACCCATGGGGGATTTGAACCAATGACCTATCGCAAGGAATGCCTTAACAATGCACCCATTCACCGTCAATCCAAAGTCCTGTGGGTGATTGCATTCCATGTTTACATTCCACTAGGGTGGGTGAAATATTGTTCTTCGTATTAATTGACTACATTGATTAATGCATTATATTATATCTATTTTTTTTATTATAGGAGAGAAATGTAAAATGGGATGGAATGGAATGTAAACAGAGAGGATCCTCATTGCAATATTATATATCTTGAAGATATAATCATGTATTGTGGTGAAAGTCATTTGAGAAGGCTCACTAGATCTTTGGTGGTTAATAAATTATCCAAATAAGTAATTGATGGATTACACACACACACACACACACATATAAAAGAGGGGTAGTTAACATAAATATATAAGTGATATAGGTGGGGTAGCTGACATACACGCTTATGAATACTTCTGACACTTAGACATACGTATTGTTATATTGAGTGTATTTGATATTGTATTAAATAAAGTGTGTATTGTCTCATGATTCCTTCTTGCAAAATAATTTTTTTGTGTTTCCATAAATGAATGAATTCCTTTATGTTTCATTTCTTTTTGGGTTGATATAATTGGTAATTGTAATAGTAAAGGGTCATACCTTTTATTTATTAAAATTATGTTGTTTATTCAAGAAAATACTTATGTGATCTATATTGAATATTTATATTATTTTTCATCCATCTTGATGATTTTAGAGTGAAAAATATGGAGTGATAATCTCACAAGGCCATTTTTATAGGTGGCTCCTAGTTTGAAAAATTTAGGTTTAAAACATTTTAAAAGTGGCTTGAGCCATCAAACACCATTTTGGGGGGAGGAAGGGGGGCGGGGGGTAAAAATTTGTTACTTAAAAAAAATTCCCTACCACTATTCTACATGTAGATACCTTTCTAGTAACACAAGAATAACCTCAATCCAAATATATATGAAACATTTATGTCATCTAGAAGTTAACCTTATTTTTTTGACAACCATGGTTTGGAAGGATGTTGCATCATCCTCCATTATTCATGGAAAAGTGGGATAGATAAGTGATCATAATAATGAAGACTCTATAATATTCCAAAATGTAATTCTACTTAACATTTGAAGGAGTCAAACGTAACCACTAGTAGGCTATTGAGATGTTTTATAAAATGGGAAACTAGGAGGAAGAGTGGTTCCATTCTATTCAAGTGCATTTTGTTGCATGGATGACCATAGTAGTTGAGGCTAGATAGAGATAAAAAAAGAAAGAGGTTTTATATATTGTATTAGCCACTAGGCCATAGGTCCCAATCCTTTGTACTTACATATTTTTTCATTCTAAGAAAGAAAGAGTAGAGCATCCTCACCATCTAGCCTGGTTTTCTTCGAAAAGGGTTTCGTAGGTCATGTATTCTATTATTGTAATTCATGAATGTTTATTCTGAATGTTTTGTATTTCCTACATGGTTATAATTTGTATATATATGCAAGAGAAAATAATTAAAATATCAAAACAAACTATGGATAAACTAACCCTCCTGGTGTATATTTCGTATTTTCAAATATATATATTAGTAGATATATTATGAAAAATTGTCTAGTGGAATATACAAAAACATTTATAGATCATATTGATGTCATAGAAGGTTTATTTAGGTATATAGTAGGGAGTTGTAAGGAACCTTGATAAGATAAGTTGAAATTCATAAAACTCTAGCCATGGACTAGTGGATATGGTTGCATTACATTGCACCTTTTCTTACAAAGTCGCAATTTTACCCTATCAATCATATAGAAGACTAGTGGATATGGTTGAATTACATTACGCACAAATGACATAAAATAATACTTGAGAACACAACAAAATTTAGAAAGGTGACCATAATGCTAGGTATTTCCCTAAAGAACCTAGATATACTCTTCAAGTATCTAGGTAGTGGGGTTTCTACATATTCATATGTAGAAGAAAAGGATGTTTTTCAAACCAAAAATTGTCAAATAATAAATGGTAATCAAGTTGGTTAAACAAAAAGGAGAAACATGAAGCTTCCATGGAGGGGAATAGTGGCAAAAGAAAAAAAGAAGAAGAAGAAGAAGACAAAATCCACAAATACACTTTAGAAAATATCCTAGAAACCACTACAACTAATGTAACTTTGATGGCCATATAGAGGGGAAGTATTGAGTACTTCATCTAGAACTGAACCCAAAGAATAAAAAAAACATGCCAAAAAGAAAAGTCTCATTGACATTGATTTCAAATATTTACTAGAAAGTAGCTCAAACATGGATGAGAAAATTATTTGTACATTAGTGCAGAAAGGGGTGAATTTAAGTATCCTTTAGTAACAAAAATATAAGGAAATGAATTAGTCTTCCATATAAATATACAAGTAAAGAATATGAAAATATGATATATTCAACAAAAGTAGATCCAATGAAGAAACTACAACTAGACAATCATTACCATCCCAACCCATATGGATTGGGATATGTCAATAAGGAGGTAGAAATAAAGGTAACCAACTATTTCAAAATAAATTTACTATTATTATTCACCTTATTAATGCAGTGAAATTGGATGTAGCTCCACTATATTTATGTGGTGTTGTATTTGATAGTCCTTATATGTATATGTGGGATGTGATATTCATGTCGATATATAATGAGAAATAAATTATCAATGGTGTAAAATCCTCCATTTTCATGTTTAATATCATAGTAATGTGCACAAGAGCATGTTGAAGATCCTGTCAGCAAGTGCCAACTATGCCAAAAGTTGACCAGTTCTAGAAATATATATGTTTTATTATTTTTAAGAGAAAATCAATATGTGCAAGTGTTAATGAGACCTAATTCATCCTTGGAGGAGAGTCATGAGGAATATAAATGAAAATTAGAATACTTTCTATAGGTGTATTAGTTTGTGTTGCAGAGCCTAAAGGGATACCAACTAAGAGGGAAGTGAAGCATGAGATCTAACTATTTCTAGACACTCCATTTCAAAACACTGGGATATATAAGAAGTCCTTAATAGAGGAAAATGATGTCAGGAAGAAGTTTGAACAACTATTGGAAAATGGTTTTATTCGACCACATACCTAACCATGTGAACACATCATCATTGTGCTAAAGAAGAATGGGACTTGGAATATGTGTATTGGTTATAGGGAATTAAATAAAATCATGCTCAAGGACATGTACCCCTAGGTAGGATGAGTGATCTTTTATATCAATTTCAAAAAGCCAAAATATTCACTATGTTAGAATTAAATTTCGCATATCACCAAGTTTTAATTAGAGAAGAGGATAGCTAGAAGATTTGCCTCAAAACAATGGATCGTTTGTATGTGTTGTTATTCATGACATTTTGCCTATGCAATGAACCATCTACATTTATAAGGTTAATGAATGATATATATCACTCTTTCATTGATCCATTTACTATTTTATTTGGATGATATTCCATTATACAATGCTACCTAGGAGGAGCACATTTAACATTTGATGTAGGTGCTACAAACATTAAATAACAACCATCTCCTAGAAACTCTTAAGAAGTGTGAGTTTGCACATTAGCCTTTGGTGTGTCTAGGAAATGTGACTGATGGAGGAGAATAAAGATAGATATTACAAAGATGACAGACATCATGAAGTGGACAACTCCCAATAATGTTTCTAAGTTTAGGAGTTTTTATAGGGTAGGATAGTACCTCAAGAAATTCATAGCCTTGATTTTAATAGAATCAACGCTACTCCAAGCCATACCAATGAGTGTATAGAATTTATGATGTGAAAAGGGTGATTAGAGGGCCTTTGAAGAATTATAGAAGAATATTGATTAACGAAAAATTCTAGTGTTACCAACCTTGCAACAAGCCTTTAATGTCAATATATATGCAAATAGGTATTCCATGCAAATGATATTGATACAAGAAAAAAGTCATGTATGATGCTATTATAAAGTATTTGATGGGCTTATTTTAAAGTACCATACCTATGACAACGAGCTTTATTCCCTAGTGTAAGTGATGAAGAAGTGGAAACATCTAATGGGAAAGGAGATAGTAATATAGACAAATCACTATCCACTACAAAACTTGGATGCCCATAGTAATCATTTAAAAATTAGTTGTCAATTTAGTTTTTATATCATTTTCATTTAATGATTGGTAGATAAAGGGAAATGCAAACAAGTTGGTTGACATGCTTTCAAGGACACCCAAATCAAAGATTGCAATTTTGGGAAATATTATGCACATGGATCCTTTCACTCGTGATGTATAGAGAGAGGCAGAAATAGAGGATGAGGAATTCACAAAGTTATTTTAGTAATTTCAAGACTAGAGTTATGTGCAATGGTGCCAACATAATTTATTACCATCTCCAAAATGGGTTACTCTATACAATAGATAAGTTGTGTTCTTGAAGGGTGAAAAATTAAAACTGATCAAAGAGGTTCACACTTCCAAGGCTACAAGAAATTTTTGTGTAAGGAAGATAGTGTTAAATTTGCAAAGGTATGTGTATCTGTTGGTGAAATTTTATTAGAGAGACCTAGGATTTTATTTGTAGGTGCCAACGAAGGATTTTGATATATTCTAGCTTACCATTGACTTATTCAATCTTTCACAAGGGGAAGAAGGTCTCACCTAAGGCATGCCAAAAGTTTAGAATGTGTTGGGAGGTTTTAGATGAAGGAGGATATGATTAACATAGTAATATTCCATTGGTTCATTCACAATACAAATAGAGATTCATACACCATGCAACATTCATAAAATAAGTATTCTAAATGGGGACATTCATATTCATTGCACAAGAAATTCCCTGAAATGGATCTCTTTATATATATATATATATATATAATATATATATATATATAAGGAAGATGCATGCCTTTAAATTGGATCTTGTTTGGTTAAATATTTACACTATAAATTCCCAATGTTAAATTGTCAACTAGAGAGTCATATACTTAGGGGTGCAAGCATAGGAAATGCAGGATTGGAGCCTAATCTAGCCTAATCTAAAGTTGAAAATATGAGAAAAGTAAAACAAACTATAAAATATTATCACTAAGGATTGATCACTGGGACACATCAATAACTTGTTCTATAAAGGCTCATATCACAGTCTTTCATGTGTGATCAATCGTGAGTAGTTTATTTCAATTTTTTTGTCCTTCAATGGATTGTTGTAATGGTTAGCTAAGCTATGAGAAAACCAAAATAAACTAAATAAAAAAATACTGCAGGAAATGTTAGATATGACAAGAGTCTTCACATAATGGCACATGAAGGTGAGTGGTGAGATATTTTTCTTAACCTTTCTTGTTCTTCAAAATAGAAAACAATAATTCTAACATACAACCCGAGAAATAGAGTTTGCAAAGAAACCTATGATATTAGATGCATGCAAACAAAGCGAACAATAAATTTAAGTTAAAGGTACAATGAGCAACATATTACAAATCTTGAGGGGCCTTCCCAAGCAAGAAATTGCTACTAGAGGCACTTCAAATGAACTCCAAGGATGTACCATAGATTTGGAATCAATCACCTTCCATATATCAAAAACTAAGCTCAAATTACAACAATGAAATCATGACTCTCTTCCTCCTCCATTACAAAAGAATTATCGTAATGACAAAGTTCTCCCTTCTCATAGCCCTACTATTCTTATTTATGCATGAAATACATGAAGGAATGAATAAAACCAAACTCCCTCAACTCATATTTTGGTTAAAACCAATTTTATAATTTTTACAATGAAATCTCAAAAATTTGGGTTTTATGTAGAAATTACAAATTCCGGTCAAATACCCTTCACTAACTCTCTAACATTTGCTATTTTTCGAAACAATTTCTAGGCTATGTAGGAGCTATGTTTTCTCTAAACTAATTTGAACGTTCGGAAATATCTTTTGTAATTTGCATGCAAATTGAGGCGCAAGTTGGAAGTTTGATATTTTTGCTATTTCTTTTGCATAAATATTCCTACTATGTTGGATATCCACATGCGTGAGATGGGTGAATTATGACACTTGATTTTGCATGTCAATGTTGTTCTTGACAAAACCCATGTCACTGATTTTCTTCTAGAAGCTTTCAAAATTTCGAATTTAATTCAAAATTGGATGAGCACAGTCTGGTACTAGATGCGCATAGAAATAGGTACTAGATGAGTTGGAGTACCATAATAAATGTAGGAACATGTTGCTTGGACATAGAAACATATAATTAAACCATAATCAATAAAAAAATTATATAATCATCATTTTAATCACTAAAAAAATGGAAAACTATGTATTAACCACATAGGATGAATAACAAGAGATCATGGAAATTTTTGGTGTAATTAGGGATATATTATTGAGGAAATGTGGGGATAAGGTTTATGATGAGTGTATTTATATAGAATAAAATATGAAAAAATGGGAGCCCAACACTCCCCCAAACCCAAGGATTTACATGTCCTCGTGCAAATAAGGTGAAGAACTTATGATACTATGCTTATAGATTTATGTGACATTGTTTCTTTTATGTAGGTGTTGGTTCTTGTGGAGCGACAGTTTGGAAATTCCCATAGATGGATGTTATGCAAGCAGCTAACAAAATAGAAGAATGAGATAGATCAATGACTTCAAAATTAGCCTCTTTGAGGGGGAAACCTCCTTTACATTACACAAAAAAACAATTCTTGGATGATAAAAATGACAAGACCTCCTTTCTATATATAGGATTCTAAGGGGTCACAATATAATTAGATTCGACATAATGATAATAATGTAAGGGCACAACAATAACAATAATGGCCTTTTATGGGGCACAATAATAAAAATACGAGGACAGCATGGGAACATCAATAACAATAAGGGGGTACAATGACAATAATAATAAGGTAATACACTAGTATTATAGGGACCTAACATGCCCCTCTCCTTCAAAAAAGTGTTTTCCTCAATGCTTGAGTAGTTTTCGATGCTTGTATATAAAATTCTCATCCTCCCATGTGGAATCTTTAGCGGGTAAGTTCTTCGACTTGATGAGATACTATGAAATTGATCGATTTTGTAGCTGTCAATTTCTTTATTTATCGATCGCTTCAGGTTCCAATATGATTTTTCCTTCCTCGTCAAGTTTTGGAAATATTGTTTAAACTCAGAGCTTGTCACCTATAACCTTCTTTAAGTATGAAACATGGAAAACTAGGTGTAGTCAGGAAGATGCAGGAAGTTGTAATTTATATACCATAGTACCAATATTTTACAACACCTTGTACGGACCATAATAATTTGGTGATAATTTACTATCCTTCTTAGCTTGCTCGAGGGACATTTATTTGCGTGGTTGTAGTCATAGAAATAGCTAGTCACCTACATCAAAACTTCTTTCAGTGTCATGTTGATCTGCCTGTTGTTTCATTTTATTCTACATTAAAGTCAGATTATCCTTTAAGAGTTAGAGAACATTTTGTTGATGCTCGATGTGATCTTCCACTATTTTAACCTTAGAATTTTCTCTTAAATATGATGTGATGGATGGTGGATGATATCCATAAAGTGTCGTAAATGGGCTCATTTTTGCTGCAACATGGAAGGAAGTTTTATATGACCATTCAACTAGAGGCAACCATTTGACCTACTGTGTTTGTTTATCAGATAAAAAGCAACGAAGATATCTTTCCAAACGTTTGTTCACTATCTCATTTCTCCCATCAGATTAAGGATGATAACATGAGCTTTGAGCTAACTGATTACCCAGATAAGAAAATAATTATGTCCAAAAATTTCCACTGAAAATAGGATCTCTGTCACTTACAATAATCTTTGGGTTTCCATATAGCTTTTGAATTGTTTCCATAAATGTAGTAGAAATTGTACTAGCTTTAAATGGATGAGATAATACACAAAAGTGTACATACTTGTAAGTCTATCAACTACCACCATGATGACACTCTTTCCTTTAGACTTAAGTTAACCTATGATAAAATCCATTAAAACATCCTCCCAACATTGACTTGGAATTGATAAAGGTTGTAATAGACCCAGGGTCTTAATTGTCTCAACTTTATTTTGTTGGAAAATCAAACATTCTGCCACAAATTTTTTAATATCATATTTAATGCCATACCAAAAAAATTCCTTCTTAACCATGTCGTAATTTTTTTAAAATCCTGAATACCCTCCTAAGGGATAGGTGTGAAATTCTAGAAGAATATTTTGTTTCAGTTGGGAATTATTACAGAGGTGTAAGAAATATTTGTACCATAACGAATCATTTTTCCAGCTAAATGTATCATATGTACTGGGATCCTGTTGCAACTTTTGACTGAGTTCCCACACTTCTTCACCATTCTTCCATTCATCCCTTGATTCATTTATCCAATCTTGTTTGATAATATAAATGGCACAAAGCAATGCTTCCACATCCTCATCCTTTCTTGAGAGTGCATCTGCATCAACATTTTGCATTCCTTTCTTGTAGATGATTTCAAAGTCGTAACCCAAAATCTTTGTGACGCACTTTTTTTGTTGCTATGAAGATAATATTTCTTCTAAAAAGTATTTTAGACTATCATGATTCATTTTTACCTTGAATTGTCTTCCCATTAGGTAATGTCACCATTTCTTAAGTGCATGTATTACTTCCAACATTTCCTTCTCATAAATAGCTTTGTGTAAATACTTTCCTTTGATTGGACAACCTTCAAAAGAAATGGGTCTTTTTTCTTGCATTAAAGCAACACCAATTTCATTTCCTGAGGCATCACATTCCACAATAAAGCTTTTTACAAAGTCTGGCATAACTAAGATTGGTGTTTGGCGTATTACCTCTTTAAGATGTTCAAGGCTTTTGTTACTTCTGGAGTTCAAGAAAATGCATCTTTCTTCAGTAATTTTGTTAGAGGTGTTGTTATTCTCCCATAATTCTTAACAAACTTGTGATAATACCATGTTCAACGAAGAAATCATAATAGATTCTTTATGGATGTGGGGATTTTCCATTCCTTAATGGATATAATTTTGCTATGGTCTACCTTAGCTCCTTCATGAGATACAATATAACCCAAATATTCCACCTCTTGTACTCCAAAGAAACATTTGGAGGATTTTGCATATAATTACCTCTCCTCCAATAGTTTGAGCACTCTATCAATATGTTGAACATCATCCCGCCAATACCTATTGTGGATTAGTATATCATCAAAAAATACTAACACAAATTTTCTAAGGAAGGGTTTGAAAATAGAATTCCTCAAACATTGAAATGTAGAAGGTGCATTGATAAGGCCGAAAGGCATGACCAAAAATTCATAATTACCCTCATGTGTTATAAATATTGTTTTCAGAATGTCTTTAGTATTCATTTTGATTTCATGATATCCTGAATGAAGGTCTAACTTGGTAAAGTAAATTGCTCCATGCAATTCATCCAATAATTCATTAATGATAGGAATGAGAAACTTATCTTTAATATTGAGCTTGTTGAGATCCATATAATCTGGACACATGTGCCATGATCCATCCTTCTTGTGCACCAATAATAATGCAGGGGAGAAATAACTTTGACTAGGTTGAATTATACCCATGATGACCTGATTAAGACTTGTATGAAGTGCCACATGTCCCTGTTTCGACCTTTAGACTTGAAAATAATACAAATATAAACACTATCTATCTTGTTTCTATAAATTTTTATGAAATTTCAATTTGATGCTCAAAGAAAAAGTTATAATACTTTTCCGAAATGACATGTTTGAGATTGAATTCAGGAGCCTACAAAATCCCTAACATCCTAATTTAGATCTCTGAAAGTATAGCAAAACAAGATATGAAATTTAGTCTTGAGGTTTATCACAATTTCATTTCACATGAGTTTTAATTTCAGCTTTTGAAGTGTCACAAAAAAAAAAAGTTATAGAGAAAATTACATGATGACTTATTTGAAGCAGTGAAACCCTAGAATCCAAAGCTATGATACCAATTGTAATGCAACCAGATCACAAAATAGAAGGATGAGATAGATCAACGACTTCAAAAGTAGCCTCTTCGAGGGGGAAACCTCCTTTACATTACAAAAATAAAAAATTCTTGGATGATACAAATGATAAGACCTCCTTGCTATATATAGGAGTATAAGGGGTCATAATATAAGCAGAGTTGACATAAAAATAATAATGTAAGAGCACAACAATAACAATAGTGGGCTGCTATTTGGAAAAATAAGAACAATATGGGGACAACATGGGCACAACAATAACAATAAAGGGTGACAAGGACAATAATAATAAGGGAATAGACTAGTATTATAGGGACCTAACAATGGAGGA
The DNA here is from genome assembly GCA_000404065.3 of Pinus taeda. Taxonomy (NCBI): domain Eukaryota; kingdom Viridiplantae; phylum Streptophyta; class Pinopsida; order Pinales; family Pinaceae; genus Pinus; species Pinus taeda. The sequence goes on along the minus strand of APFE031635874.1, from coordinate 67,297 downwards.
GAAGAAGTGGATAGGGTATCAGAGTGATGGTGAATGCTGGTGATAATATCTTTGATGTCTTTATACTCTCTATCTTACATCAATTATAAGACCAATATTTACTTTGTGGTTCTTTGTTTGGATAAGCAACAATGATTTCATCCTGTTTAAGATGACTTAAGACAATATGCTAATTTGTATTTGTATACCACATATTTCCTTTTTATTTATTGGTCTTATAATCATAGTATATTGTTCATTATGATAAGTGGAATTAACATGGAGGATTTACTTAGTAGTTGTGATAATGCATAGTGTAGTGTGGAGTGCATAATACTTGTTATACATCATTTTTTCCAAGTCTTAGTAAATTAAAAATATTTGTACTAGTTTTACCTCAAGTTACCTCTGCTTTGGATTCTAATGCATGTTGAAGTGGAAATTATGCAAAACATCATGAAATGTCTGCAGAATCATGATGTGGATTGCTGAAGTTTGAAGATGAAATGGAGACAGGCTGAGAAATAATGGAAGCTAATGAAAGTCGAAGAGAACAAAAGTTGATCCTATAGGAATTTACACGGTAAGTTCCTTATATAGAACACCAAATGACACTGCTCATAAACATATCATAGATCGCTACACCAATATTATTGACATGATTAAAACCTTGAAAGAGGGAAACAGCCCATGGGCTGAGCCAATTCGGCCACTTCAGGCAATTTGTTAGTGTAAAAGAAAGAAAATTAACATAAGCTTCTCTCATTAACAGTCACCTAACAAATGACCCTCCATGCTCTTTAAATAGAGATCATGGACCAATCGGGTCTTAATCCATGGTTCAAGTGTTGGTAATACAAAGGAGAAAATGAATTTTCATATCACTTCATGTCTAGAACAAATTATGATCATCAGATTGTAAGTTACAAAAAGTACATACTAAAGAAAGACACTTTACCTAACTATACACTATACCAATTTGTACTTAATTATTTCCAATGTGTCAGAATAACCTAACATCCCCCCTTAAGAACAACTTGGGATAGGACTGAAGGACTTACAAAGATGTCACAATAAGAGAAGGATGGAGGCATTAGATCCAATCCGCCCTTAGTGAGAGCTTCTTGAACTCCAACCATAAATCAAAGTTTAGTAAACTTTGCCTCTGTGAGAGCCTTTGTAAAGATGTCTCCAACTTGATCACGGGTTGAACAATATTACACTTCAAGTACATGGTCATGAATGAGATTTCTGATGAAGTGCATATGTAGTTCAATTTTTTTATGCACTGATGTTGGACTAGAGCTTTGCATAGCTGAATGACACTTTGATTATCAAACCAAAGTGTAGTCGGATACTGCTGTTGAAAACCAAACTATGACAAGATATGACAAAGCCACAGGGCTTCATTAATAGCTTCAATGATGCCATAATACTCTACTTCAACTCAAGAAAGATAAATTTCACTTTGTTTCTTGCAATCCCATGTAATAGGTCGAGAACCAAGAGAGAAGACATAACCTACAGTAGACTTCTGATCATCAGGGTCACCAGTGCAATCAAAATCAGTGAAACCAACCAATAGAGGATATGATTTTGCACTGTAATGAATTCCAAATTGAACTATACCTCGAACATAATGAAGTATTCTTTTAGCTTCTTTCCAATGAATTTCATGTTGGTTTATCATAAATTGAGCAATAAAGCCAACAAAATTGGAAAGGTCAAGATGGGTATCGGTCAGATACAAAAGTTTTCCAACAAGTTAACAGTATAAGGTAGCACCAACTTCAGGGGAAGTACAAGTGACTAAAAGTTTGGCTCAAAACTAAAAGGGAGAAGGGGTTTTCTTACAGTCTTCCATGTGAAAGTGGCATAGAAGATCACAGTCATACTTGGACTAGGAAAGGGAAATATCTTCTTTAGATTGCAAGACTTGAAGACCAAGAAAATAATGCAAGTGTCCTAAGTCTGTCATTTAAAACTGCTTGTTAAGGATGGAATTTAGATGGTTTATAACATTGGGATCACTACCAATAAGGATAAGATCATCAACATAAAGAACAAGAATGATAAGAGACTTATCCACTTTCTTGGTGTAGACAGTTTTGTCAGAATGACACCTAGAAAATCTAGTATCTAAAAGAAAGATATCCAATTTGGCATACTAAGTCCTAGGGGCTTGCTTGAGACCATAAAGCTATTTCTTAAGATAACATACAAGGCTAGAGTATTTTTGTATAAATCCAAGAGATTTTACCATATAGATTTCTTCATGTAATTCCCCATGCAACATGGTGGATTTAACATCCATCTGATGGACCTACCATTTGAAAGAGGCAATAAGGGAAAGAATGAGGTGAATAGAGTTCATTTTGGAAATAGGGGAGAAGGTTCTAGTATAGTAAATTCCTTCAACTTGTGAAAAGCCCTTAGCAACAAGACGAACTTTATGTTTATCAACTTTTCCATCTAGTTGAAACTTGGTTCTGTAAACCCATTTCCATCTAACAAGTTTTCATCCCTTTGGAAGAGGAACAAGGTCTCATGTATCATTTTATAGTAATGAATGATATTATTCATTCATAGCTACTTCCCAATATGGATGGCCTGAAGCTTTTACAAAGGTGTCAGGATCATAATTCGCTGAAGCTTGAGCTAGTAGAGAAGAGGCTCTATCAAATTGAGAATGTGTATGATGTTGATCTGTAGGATCACCTGCGCAAACACCTACTGCATCCTGAGTAGCACAGACCCATTTTGAAAGCTAAGGAGATGAAGGAGGATCCTGAGAAGGTAAGGGAGGCTTTTCATCCTTGCTGTCATCATCTGAAGAAGAAATATTTTCAGAAGTAGAAGGGATAGAGATAGGTGGCACATCCACCAAACTAGGCTTGTAGGCTCATATATTTGCAACAAACTTTGCATCTCCTCTAATGATAACATTTTTGGATTTAGGTTGAAGAAGTCTATATCCTTTGACATCTTTAGAATATTCAACAAAATTATTTTTTTCACTCTTAGGTTCTAAGGCTTTATGTTTCTCATCTGGAATATTGGCCCATGCTTCACTTCCAAAAACATGAAAGTGACTTACATCTAGTTTAATTGAGCTCCTTTGTTTTTCTGGAGTGATATTCTTTAAAACTGTAGTAGGAGTGTGATTTACTATATAATTTGCACAGTTAATTTGTTCTGCCCAAAAATTAAGACTAAGTCCTTTAGATTGAAGCATACAATTAGGCATTTCCTTCAAGGTGTGATTCTTCTTTTCAGATACACCATTTTTCAGTGGAGTATATCGAATAGTATGTTGCAATTGAATTGGACCATGCTTAGTGAAAAAATTTATGAATTTGTTGTTAACATATTCTCCACCATTATCAAATCTTAGCTCAAGAATTTGATGTCTAGATTGTTTCTCAAAAAAGGCCTTAAAGGCTAGGAACATGTTAGACAATTCACTTTTGAGTGTTAAGAATTATACCTTAGTGCGTCTGGAGAAATCATCAATAGGAGTGAAGAAACACTTCTAGCCAGAGAATGAAACAACTAGAAGTGGACCACATAAATCACTATGCACAAGCTATAAAGGGGCTGAGGGGTAACAAGAGACAGGTTTTTCAAAAGTATCCCGATGATGTTTTCCAAGTACACATCCAAAACAGACACCATATTTGCAAGCTACCATAGTAAGGCCTGTCTCCATATTTTATTTACATATATTTTGAAGGGAGCAATAGTTTAAGTGACCAAATCACTCATGCCAAAGTTTTCTTACTTCATCATTATGAGCAACAAATACTGAGGGAAGAGTTGATGACCCAAAGTTGTTAAACTTATACAATCTTGTAGAATCGTCAACAATGTGAGTAGCTAAAATCTATCTAGGATCTTTTAGGTCCTTAATTACAACATCATGAGGTGAAAATTCAATGCTTTTACCTTCACCTGAATGAGTTATCTAATATTCAGATAGAAGGTTGCATGATAAGGTAGGAACACATAATAGATCATTAAATTGACCATTATCTAGATGAATAGTTCGAGTCCCTATAACACTAAGAGATCTGTCATCACCAACATAGATTTTTTTTGTGTTACAATCATTTAAAGAAGAAAACATGGCTTTGTTCTTGGCCCTGTGATAAGAAGCTCCAAAATAAATGAACCACTCATGAGAATACGAAGAACAAGATACATTTCATGCATAACCAGACAGAGATGCGTGACCACCACATGCAAAAAGTGCTAATCCTAAAGATGAAGTTGAATTTTAAGAGTGCTCCAAATGGATGTTATGCTTCTTCATGTCTTCTTCCAAGGCTTCCATCTTCTTAAAGCATTTGGATTTTATGTGGCCATCACGATTACAAAAGTTGCAATGTCTATCAGTCTTTTTACCTCTGTTTTTATTTGCCTTATCATTTTGCTAAATTGATTTTTCATTTTGAGACTAAGATCACTTAGGACCCCTGTTTGGTTTAGGACCATTCTTTTTGGGATGCTACTTCTTAGGATTCTTTGAATTTGGCTATTGCTAGGCTGCTAAGGCTTTCTTAGAAGAGTTTCTAGAGTCAAGAAGACCAAGATGTAAAAGTTTTTATTATTCTCTTATTAAATAATAAAAAAGGAATAAAAAGAGGGGGACTTGTAGCCTTTTCCTTGAGAAATAAAGACTTCTCTAGTAGAATGGAAAGTGGAAACAAGCACAGAGTAGGCTGGTCCTAACTTAATAAGAATGTAATAGATAAGGTTACCATAATAATTGTTAACCTTAACACTTTCCAAAATAAGTCTAAGGGTCTTGAACTTGGACAAAAAATATTCAATGGAAGTAAAATTATTGCGGTCCAATGTAAGCAACTCATTTTCGAGTTTATGGGCTCTAATTTCATTTTTAATTCCAAAAACTTTAGTGAGTTGTCTCATTTGTTCATCAGGGGTGTCAATTTATATGATATGGAATCTAGGTATGGAGAAATAGACATCCATGTCTACCCATGTGCTTAATCTTGCTTATTTTCCCATTTGTCTTGCTTATCTCCATATTTAGGTTTAGACTCTTGGCCTGAGGATATTCTATAAATACCTTTACTTCTATGTAAATCAACAATGTATTATAGCCATTCGATGTAGTTGGTGCTATCAAGAATAAATAGGCATGGACTTTCCATTTTAAAAGAAACTGAATCTATATATATTGAAAATAAGTATTCGAAAGGAAATATCTCGAAAAATTAGGCCGATTAAAAAAAACGGCTTCCAGAATCAAGAAGTTATGGATTTTTAAATAAAATTGTTAAAGATGTCGATGAACTACGTGAATGTTCGGAAGTGAATGACAATGTTATATTAAAAAAAAAAAAAAAACTCCCCACCTTTCCAAGCTTAATCTAATTAGCTCACTTTAAAAAAAATTACTTTATGTGGATCACTTTTATAAATATGTGAAAGTCACTTTTACAATGGTAATTTATGAACTATCCACTAAACTATAACTTAAATAAAAGATAAAATGACTTTATAATTATATGTGAGTGGGATTTTATAATGGGTGAGAAATTTTTTACATAAAGTAACTTTAAAACATAAGCTACATGTGCTTTTTCAAAAAGTAACTCAACAAAAAGGACTTGAACCCAAGACCTCTATTCTCATAAACTAACTTTGGACTAAGTGAGCTACTTTAAAAGGTTAGTAATTTTTCGAAAGGAGGAAGGGTTTTTTTTTTTTTTTGCTCACTGAAGCTTTGGAGTGTGTGGTTACCTGAAAAACCCATTTTTGCATACAAAAAAAACATACAAACTAAAACGAACACGCAAAAGAAATCCGACTCTTACGACTTAAACTTAGATTTGGCTGGAAATTATATATTTTCCTCTATGTTTATGGTTTTCTGAGATCACAATAAGGCGCAATGTGAAAGACCATACGCATCAGAAAAATCCTTACTTTTTGTTTCTGATTTGCCCACATCACACAGAGTCACGGGGCAAAGAGCATATGCATAAATGAAAGGTATAGATCCGGTAATAAAAAAATATAAAAGACTATAAACTGAAGTAAACAGAGATATGAATAACTATAACTACAAATAAGGATTGTATACCTCAAGATCTTAAAAATGACATAGTGCTATTGAAAACATTTTCATAAGAAATGAAAGGGGTTCCTCACTAGAACAAATGCTCCTAACACAATAGAGCATTATTCTCAGCCCGAGAGTGGTTAGAAATAGTAGATCTATGTAACGATAGTCAGATGCAGTTGTATCGGCTTCGAATTTGGATCACCAATGAATTAGGACCTCGAATAACTTTGATACCATGTAAGAATTAACTAGGTAAGTTCCTTACATAAAACACCAAAGGACACTGCTCACAAATAGATTACAGATCGGTACTCCAGTATTCTTGACAAGGTTAAAACCCTCGAAGAGGGAAATAGTCCATGACTTAACCCAATGTGACCACTTTAGGAAATATATTAATGTAAAAGAAAGAAAATTTACATAGTATTCTCTCATGAATGATCACATAGCAAATGACCCTCCATGCTCTTTAAATAGAGATCATGGACCGATCGGCTGTGAAGCCATGGATCAAGCATTGGTAATACCGAGGGAGAATGAACCGTCAGATCACTTCATGTCTAGAACATATCATGACTGTCTGACTATAACTTACAAAATGTACATACTAAAGAAACAAGTTTACCTAACTGTACACTAGCACAAGTTGTACTTAATTATTTCCTATGTGTTGGAATATCCTAATAGATCCACTTAAGAGAAAAAAATTAGTTGAAAATGCTAGAGATACTGCTAGGAATTTGAAGATTTGGAAGGGATCTTAGGATCACTTCTCCCACAAACCCAAGAGTTTTAATGTCATGATGCAAACCACTACAAACTTTCTGATACCAATCCGTGAGATGTGAAGAACAAAATCTAAGAGTTGCTAATAAATTATGAACCCACAATTTATGAGTGCTAATCCTGAACATAGAGAAAGATCATAAGATCATGAAAATATAAATTTATCATAATCATGAATTACATATGATGCCCATTCTTTTAAAATTTCTAATAAATATTTGATGAAAATTAACATGAATGCATAAAAATTGAGCATTTTTCAAAAATCACCTGCGAATATTCATTGTCTACGTATAACCAATTTTTCTATTCTATAGCAGAGATTTCTAGTTCCTTATTTATATAAACTTCATCAAATATTAACAACACTTATGCTCAGAGAGTCCTGTATAAATGAGAGTAGGGATTTTGTTCTTCTCCTTTAGAAAGGAAACTAAAAGAGTATCAACAATCTCAACAAATGAAAACCCCATAAAAAACTCACTAATCCTTTTTCACTCTCAAAAGATTTATCTAATATCAGTTTCATAGTTACAAGATAGAATTTGATCACTACGCATATGGGTAAAATACTAAGTAGATTTTATTTTCAATGGATACAAATGTTTTATATAAATACTCAAAGAACATTTTTCCTTTTAACTGTTGTCTTGGACCTGAATATCTAAGCATTATATGTTTCGTAAGAAACGAAAAAGGTTGTTTTTTAGTGAGAGTGCATAAAAATTATACCAAAAAAACAAGAAAGTTGTATATTGTAATAATAATAAAATGATAATAAATAAATAAAAAATCACCTCTTAGAAAATTTATCAATGCCTTTAACTATATTTGTTCTATTTTTTTCATTTTGTTTTCTTCGATGATATGAATTAGATGAAATATATACAAATAAGAGGTGTTGTTCATTGCGGCCTGACCTAAGTTCAGAGTTGATTTAGCCAAACAAATCCCATTACAATTGGCCCGTTTGGTAACATTCCATGGAGTGTGGACTGAGGTCTCACCTGAAGTAGTATGGGAGTGTTGGCTTATTGGGCCCTAACCCAAGTTTAGAAGAGTTATTAGCCAAACAAATCCCGCAGCTACCGGCCCTTTCGGCAACAACCCATGGAGCACAGACTGAGGTCTCACCCAAGGTAGTAGGGGAGGGTGTTGGAACCAAGTTTCCACACCCTTGGGATGTCTTGATGTGGTCTATAGGGGTCATAAACCATTCTGTGGCCTCACGCCACTCTGTACTACTATCGAGCTTTTGTGTAGATCCAAGCATGTGTACTTTCTTATTAAGGAATTTGTTATAGATCTGATCTTCTTGTTACAATATTTAAGCAAACATTTAAAAATAAAACCAAGTGCGCACAATCATAATTATTTAAAGATATGAACTCATATAACAGATGCATAAACCAGAACAAAATAGGTCCGCGATATTTTAGAAACAACTTATATTTATTAGTATCTTGTGTCAATACAACCAGATCCATCCGGCGCACTCAGCTGCAGGGGTCCGTGCACACGGCTGTGGACTCTACCAGGCCTCTACACACACAACTACAGAGCCTATATCTATCTATCAACACCCTTGACTCGGACTTACACATCTAGAGAATATTGCCTTCACAAACCCGTAACATCAAGATCCAAAAACACAAAAAATTGCCTTCTACCCTTAGAGCCTCGCTCTATTTATACATTTCCATGGTCCATGGACCATGGGTGGACCGACTTATTTCTATTATTCTATATTATTTTTGGGCGAACAACCCCTTGACTCGACCTATTAGATTTCGTGCTCCATGCATTTCATAGATTTACAATATTATTACCCGATATTAAGCACCAAAACCATTACACGGGGCATCCGCTACCCAATAGACCCCCAACATAATCATCGTGACTCATCCTAAGTCACTCGTCAGTGTGGAGATACATGCTACTTAGGCTTCGTGGTCCACCATCCCTGTGAGTGACACACTTCATTCTGTTGCTCCCTCATTGTCTTCTGCAACTCTTCTACTAGCTCCTGCTCCATTGCCTCCACTACTTCGCGCAACCGATGATGTTCATTTTGCGCTGCTCAGTTGACACAGAGCACCCCCTCATAGGATTTTAGCTTGAGCTGGGGTGCAGCTGGTGAACCTCATAAATGGGTAATTATATGGGCTCATTTTACCTCCTAACCTAGTGAAATCAACCATTCTCTTAGTTTATTGTATGATTTTTTTATTATATTTATGTTTATAGAGTGAGTTGAGTTAATTATGATGCCATGTGGTCTAATATCTATTTAATGCATATTATTGATGAATTTTGTGGTCAAAGTCAAGGATCCAGTGGACAAATGGTAGTAATAACTCGAAGTGGAGAAAGGAGAGGACTTATAGGAGGGAATCCCCCTCATTTATTAATCCTCACTTCAAATTCCCCTTCATTCAGCTTGGAGTACAAACAGCCAAGTCATGCATTAGCAGGTGGTCGAGTAAGTGGAGGATAATTGATGATTATCTTGAGCTTTGGGATCCATGCCTCCTTGATTTTGAGGAAGTTGTTGGTGGCTTCATTTGTATAAGTAGAGATGCCTAGGGCCTAACTAATGTTAGACTTTTATTGGATTTTTGTTTGATTTTTGCTGCAGTATTGCTTATGTAAACTTTGCTCAACTTCGAGCTTATTATCCTGACAATTCATGTAATATTGTTATTGTTTTAAGAATAAAGATGGAATCGTTTTTGAGTTATAACTGAGTTACCTTAGAGGGCTGAAGCTCTTGGGTTAGGGCCCAATCCAAGTAGCCAAGCTTCTCTTTACTTGTATTTGTATGTTTCATTTCAGTTTGTAGAATAGGTTGTTGTTAGATATATTTCTTTTATCGTTAAGAATAGGTTTATTTTGATGATTCAGTAGTTTTCTTCCATTTGTGCTTTCTATAGTAGGTTAAGAAGTGATAAAAAGAAGATTCAAAAGGCTAGAAATAGTGCCTTGGCCTCTTTTCCTCCCTTTGGGACCATGATTTGATGGAAAGACCCTCTTGTTGCCCCAAAAACACAGATTTTCTCATTCATAGGATTTCTAGTCTTTGCAGCTTCTTAGTTGGTTCATAGTCTAGTTTATCTTTGCTTCAGAACTTCTTCATCATGCTCATTTCCCCATTTTCAAAAGTCTTCTTTCATGCTTTATTTTCCTGCAATGGTTATCAACATTTCCTTTCATAGATCATAATTTACTTGATGCAAAAACTCTGTTTTCTAGATATACTTATTTCCTTACTTGCTTAATCTCATTGGTTGACTGTTAATTGTTTGTGTAGCAGATATCTTCTAGCAATAGGCTATCTTATCATCCACTCCATTCGCCATCTGATACATGCCCTACAGGTCACCCAAGTCTCCCCTCAATTCTGCCTTAGTTTCTTGCATTTTCCATAGAATTCCTTCCTCTATCGTTGATAAAAATCCAATCATATTTCTCTCTCCTAATGATTCTTGGTAGACCATGGGTGCACTAACACCTCATTCAAACCTTCATCCACCTCTTCCACCCACTCTCACACCCTAAAAATAGTGAAAACTGCTCTCAGCCTCCTCTTGTAGGCCTCCTATAGAACATTGTTTTTCCTCCTCCAAATTTCCTATGTCCTCCTATAGATTTTCCTGTAGGCCCTGTTTTGAAGGCCAAGTGTGGGAAAAGCCTCCAAAAGGCCACTTGAGACCTCCTATGACTCATCCACACCATCCTACATTCTCTCAAGTCCAAAAACCACCCTCCATCACCACCTATTAGCTGCCACAGTCACAAACAAATAAATTACATGCATGACACATTCACATAAAAATATATAAAAATCCAGAAAGATGTTTTTTGCTCATTTACTTCCAAAAATAGCTTAGGTAGATGGTGTTTACTTCCTTGAGTATGTAATGGCATTCTTTTCATGGTTTTCATAGTGCTTTTTGCAAAAGTAGGATTAGTGGTTAACTAGGATTTCCTTGGTTTTCTTTACATTTCAGTCTTCCTTTCTGCAGGTAGAATAGAATCAGTAGAGTAATCTCTTTTCTTCCTTTCATCACATATAGAGCTTCTTCTAGAATCCATAGAAGTTGTCTTGAGCTCCTAGTGATCTTGCATCCGTTGACCAAGTGACAACCTATAGTAAGAACTAGTACTTGTGCATATAGCACTGTCGCTTGCAAGTTTGTTACGAACTATCAGGTTGATAAGAGTAAAATAGGTAGCCCACGAGTTGAAACATTATTGCTGCAATTCGAGTGCTCACCACTTTTTGGCACTGTTTCTGGGGAAGCATCAAAGTATTTTGTGATTACTGCTTTCTTCCATTTTCTTCTTGCAACATT